>VZRI01003148.1:221789-294942 GCA_013397515.1 Upupa epops
AGGTCCCTCTCCACAGGACTGCTCTATATATATGCCATAGAATGGTAACCTCCACATATAAGAAGAAAAGGCCTTTATTCTTCACTTTAGAAGAACTATATCCCTACCAGAAATATTTTGTGTATTCCTGTTATCTCTGTAATCTTTGGCATTACTCACCTGCACTCACTCCTATTTTAGTAGAGTATTTTAGAACCTAGTTAAACCATAAGCGGATGGCAGGCATAACAGATGTGTGAATAACCTAGTGCTAATGTTCAGCAGAGATCTCATCCAGCCTTTCTGGAAGCCAGAGTCAGCTGAACTGAATCCTTCCTTCACCTTCTGAATGTCTGTGTGGCAAGCACTTTAATTCTTTCAATCCTATTTTGAGAAAATCTTGTAGTGAGGTGTTAAGAAAAATAACTGAAGAAGCTGATGAAAATTAATTCTTGAATGATTGCTTGATAGAGAGAAGTTATAACCAGCATAATTAGTAGCTTTACCTTTAATAAATAATGTGTTCTTTCTGAATATAAGAAATAAATAAACATCAGTTATGTGCATACAGGTGCAACTTCACATATTTCTCAGGACATACTCTTTCACATCATGTCTGAATTTCTCCCCAGCAATGTAAGATGGTTTTGATGTTCCAAATATTTGTGGAAGAAAAAAAACCTCAGGAACGATTCTGAGAAGACAGTGGTGACAAAAAGCATATTGCAGAAAGCTCAAACTTTGAGGAAAATGCTGGGCGTTCTGTCCTTTGACTAATTGCATACCTTCCACATGGATGAAATGCATGCTAAGTTATTTACAGATAATTACATCGCTGTGCTGTTGCTAAAATATTAAGACACGATTGTCCCACAGGAGAATCTGTGACAGACATTGGCACATCAGCTAATGAATAGCTGTGGGGTAATGGAAAAACAACTAGCACAAGACTTTGGTACTAGGAAACAGAATGTCTGTAAGTGATCCCACTCAGAGAAAAATGTCACTTTCTTTTTCCCCCTTCCTTCTACTAATTACATATAGGACAACTGTTCAGCATTTGGTAGATGTTGCTTCAAGGCAATTTTTTCTGGAAATAGTCTCAAGGCCTCCCTTTTCATTATTGGAAACTATGACCTAGAAATACCGAATAATAATCTTCAACCAAAATGTTTTCAGATACTCACAAAAGACTGGGCAGCTGTTTTGGAGAAAAGCTGCATCGCTCCCCACAGAGGGATACAGATCTCTTGTGGCTTTTGAAGTTAAGGGATGAGTGAATTGTTTCACACAGTGAGGCAATGAAATTAACACTCCCAGTGCACACAGCCAGTATAAGAGCATGGAACAATAAGTCTGCATTTTAAACAAAGATTTAATCATTAAAACAAGTTATCATCTGCCAATTGTCAACTGTTATTGAAGGAACAGTACCTGGAATATTTATGATTAAAAAATACTTGGAAATTACTTGAAAAGTAAAGATGTACAAGATCTATTTTCTCAACAACTATTCTCTTTTTTAAAAAAGGAAAATTTCCTTCAGCCTGGAATTATGGGACTGAACACAGACCAAAGGCACCCTCTAAAACAGGTGCCTCCTTTCACAGGACATAATGTGGTACCTGAGAGGAGAAAAAGCACATCACTGATAAAAGAACTCATAAAGTCTGGCTCTAATTCTGCAGAACTGTGTCTAGCAGTGCTAATTCCACACACCATCAATGACAGGAGTCTATCTTTAAGACACCACAGTGTTATTTATCTCATATAACAGTTACCTGAATGTTTGCAGTGTTAATATAAAATAGTTCATAAAGAGATCATCTGTTCAGCAGGCAAGTTAAGCAACCTCGAAACCAAGAGTAATTCAAATGAGATACAAACACATTTTTGAACAGGCTGATGCTCTTTTCTGAGAAGAAATCAAAGGCTTAACAAGTTTATGTTTTGGTACATAACTAATATTTCCTTAAAAAAAACAATATAGCATAAGTGTATAGCAAAAGTATAAATGTGCTTATAATGACCACTGGGAACCACAGTAAATTAGTCACCCATTCCTTTGAAAACATAGAATCATTAGAGATAGGAAGCAACCTCGAAAGATCATCCAGTCCAATCCCCCTGCCACAGCAGGATCACCCAGACCAAGTCCAGGCGGGTTTCAAACATCTCCAGAGAAGGAGACTCCACAAACCCCCCCAGGCAGCCCCCTCCAGCACCCCATCTCCCTCCCTGGGAAGAAGTTATAGAATCAGTCAGGGTTGGAAGGGATCACAGTTCCAAATCCCCTGCCATGGTCAGGGACACCCCACCCTAGATCCTCTAACAATGTGACTAATGTACTAATGTGAAAGGTATAATTTAGTGCTCTGGGTGAAGATTCAACAGGACTATACTGTATTGTCTCATAACATCAGTACAGCTTAATATGAGGAAACACACCAAATAAGTAGGAAGGTAAAACAGAGTAGCAGGAGGTCATACAGATTTCAATATGATTCAAATGTCAGGAATAAGGCATTTCTCACAGAAGATCCGGGGGTAGTGATGCGTTTTTGCCCCCATCCAAAGGCTATGTCTCCTGTCTGGATATGATGTATTGTTTTAAACTGGTTTCCATGATGTACTTCCTCTCATGTGCGTCATCATAAAATGCCACATGACCATCAATTTTGTTAAATTAACAGGAATGAACAAATACTTATTACTTGAATCTTTTCATATTATTAATTTCTGCTGGCCTACCCTTCCACCAGCAGCAGAAGAGAGTAGTTCATATTTCAAGGGACACTCAAAAAAAAATCTGTTTGGAAACAGCTCTGCTCAGATTCACAACCTACAATTCTTCTTGAAAGAATGGACCATCATTTTCTCCTCAGCTAACAACTGTGAGACATTTTGGTGGTTTATGATTTCAGTTGAGCATAAAGCAGCAAGAACAGATTTATTCTGAACAAAAAAACTACTTCTTGACTGAAAATATTTCCAAAACAAAAAGAGCAAGCTATACAGCTGGAATAATTTCTCATTATAGATCCAGGTTCACTGCAAGAAAGAGTTTGCCCACTACCTGAAAAGCAACTTCCTGACAGTCTTTGCCATAGGATTCTTAACACTAGCTACAAAAGGAACAATCCTCTACTTCAGTAGCAACTCCCAGCAAAAACAGCAGTTCCAATGCCTTCTACTCTCTTAAAGGCTTTGTCTCTGCTGTTGAAAGCAAAAAAAAAGAGAGATTGTGCTTGTTGCACATGCTAGCTCCCATGCTGCCAGTCCTCCAGGAGGCCAGGCACTGCAGTTTTAAATGAGACAAACCAGTGGTGAGAAGTGTTGACATCACCTACATCACAGGGAAGGCTGCAAGACATATGACCTTCACTGTGATTGCACAGTGAGGTGACAATGGCCTGTTACATTGTCACATACCTACCATTTCCACTACTGGCTAAGAGAGGACACAGCATGGGTCACACTCAGAACAGGTTTTAAGCCAGACAGCCTGAAGGGGGTCTAAGGTCTGTGAGAGTGGAAGAAATCAGACTGTAGTTTAGTACCACAGCAATTATCCAGTATGACAGGAGAGCTATGTTCAGGTCTTGCTTACCTTCCCCCTCTTCTGAGCCATTTGTTAATTCCCTGAAATACAGACACCTAAACAATTCTCTGATTCCATGTATGTTCCATCTACACTGCTCTGAAAAGATGACTATGTACATGCTCTGTATCTTTTCTGTCATCTTCTAACACGTCATCCTACTAAAATGGAAAAAGTACATAGTCACCCTGTAAATTTCATTACCATAAATGCAGAGGAAGAGTCAAATGTCACCTGTTTGAATAAATGTGGAACATCTGTATATATATAAGTGAAATTACATACGAAATGAGCTCACGACTTTCTCTTTTTTATGAATGATGAAATGGTTCCCTTGAAGCTAAAACAGAATTTCCAACATCTAGTGTGTTACTCTGACTTCATTACATCAGCAGAATGCAGATTCTTACTTGAATCAACTAACCATTTAAAAATAGCAAAAATAATTATTACTTTTTAATACTAATTTTACTTTATTTTTTAAAAAAATAGGGATTGTGGGTTAAGAAGTAACTTATAAGTTAAGTATACGCCTACCATACCAGTCATGTCTAATAGCTATTATTATAGTTATGTCTAGTTTTGTCATGTTTCAAAGAAGCAACATTTAGAAAACATTTTCCCCTTTTCTCAAACTCTTCTGCTTTTCCACACCTTACAGCAGTTCCCAGATCAGTATAACAAGTATTCATGCAAAGCCTTGTTTCCAGAAGCATGTCTCTGAAGCATTTGCAAGGACTTGTTATTTTTATTCATTCAGAAGATCACTTCCAAATGTAATTCTTATAAACAACAGTATAATACACTGTGTAGAGGAAAGAGCAGCATCAGGTTCATCTTAGCTATTAATAATTCCCTGACATGTGTATATGGACCATCAGCTGGAGTTTTCACAAGGGCTGGGTGGATGTAACATGGTAGTGATCCCTCCATTAGCAGAGCAGAGAACACTTCAGTGCCAAGTGGTGGGGATGAGATTGCTGGCCATGAACTTGCTTCCCGCTCCCCCCGAGCTGGCTGTAACTGAGCCTTCCAAAGGCTGGCTTGATTTATTCCTCTCCACTCTCTGCACCACTAAACCACTACAAAGTAAAAACCAATGCGTATGGGGTGTTTGCACATAGCAAACAACACTGGGCAGCTGTGGACAGTATATGATGGTCACTGCTTTGAATGAAGCAGAATAAGGTCTTAGAATAAGGTCTGAGGTTTGGCTCTTACCTGAACAGAAATACTGACATGGGTATTCCTCAAATCTAATTACAAGAAATTTCATCTCATTCTAAGAGCTCAATTCCACCCCCATTTTTATATACACTAATAGCATCATTCCCTGGGAAAAAAAACCTTCACAAAAATCTTGATTGCTTTAAAAACAAAAAACCCACCTGGTTTTGTATTAGAACAATTGNGGCCCAAAACTGAACACAGTACTCAAGATGAGGCCTCACCAGGGCAGAGTAGAGGGGGAGAAGAACTTCCCTCGATCTGCTGGACACACTCCTCCTAATACACCCCAGGATCCCACTGGCCTTCTTGGCCACCAGGGCAATTGCTTGAAAATAACAAAAAGTGGGAATGAAAAGAAGCCAAAATGATAAACTAGAATGGTTACGCCCTGTTTATGTAATGGCAAAGCTTGTTTCTGCCTCATAAGTTCAGGATAATTTCTCACACAAATAATATGGTAAATCTTCCATTTTTCTTTCATTATAATCAATAGGAATCATGATCACTTCAAGTACGTGATAAGTGACCCTGTCATATCACATTTGCTTTGATCAGCTGGTATTTTAGGAGATTTCTTGATCCTGACCATTCTTTTTCCAGGTAATAATCTTTTTTAATTTGCACATCACCACTTTCATACTTGATGGCCTCCCAGTTAATGCTCGCTAAAACAGATAAATCGATTCAGTCACATTGCTCCAGTGGTGACAGTTTATCCTTGTCCAACACATGCGAGTATTTTATCCTGATTTTATAAATGAGTTGATAACAGGAGTGCTTGTACAGCCCAAATTCACCTTGCTCAGTCTGGATAAGACCAGCTGTTAGGACAGAATTACTGTAGCAGAGTACAGAAATGGAGCACCCCAAACTGTCTGAGGAGTCATTTCTCCAATATCGATCAAGCTGAAGAACCACCAGCTGAATTAATCCATAACTAGAGAACATCAAGGAGAGCTTTGAAACAAAGGATTCATCTTCAAAACAAGCATGAAGTACAACAACTCCCAACAGTGGAAAGAGCCGTCAGAGCAGAAACTGAAGAAGTGATGCAGCCCTGCTCACACCCGTGGAGCCAGGTGGAGCAGCTGGTAGCAGCCAGCACCCAGCAGGAGTGACAGAGCAGGGGCAGCATACAGGGATCCAAAATCAGGTGGACACCACACTGGTGGGGAACAGAGAGTGGAAGCACCCACTTCTCCAAAAGCTGGGTGGTGCAAGACTGAGAAGGCACCCACTCTGGAGGGTGGGGGTCCTGGTACCCACCCTACCAATGACAGAGGGAAGCTGGGGATGGTTAGAGAGGTTGGTGTTTATGAGGTTGCTGAGAAATTTGCAATTTTAATTAATAGCTTGCAAGCACTTTGTATTTTCATGCATATGCTGTTTGCTGATATCAGACCTAAGTATACAGTTCACTGGTTGCTGATTAATTACACATCATTGATAAATCAATAAACCACTCTGATCACAATTTGATTTAAACTGCATGAACTGGACAGTGTTTTCTCGCAACAGCTGATGTCTTCCTGTCTGTTTTGAACAAGCAAGGAGATGTTGATGGTACCACTTATTAAGCAGAATACTGATATTTAAAATTTCAGAGGTAAGATTTGAAAAGGGTTCCCATTTATTAAGAAGATCTCACAAATTTTATTTTAGCAAGGACACTGAAACATGAACAAGTATGTCTTCAACAGCTGTACTGAAATATAAAGAACTAATTAGATTAGCAATTTTGTCCTAAGTTGTGAAATATATTAATTCCAATTACAATCGCATGTCAACTTCTAAGCAGTGAATGATGCTCAAACCAGTAATTTACAATAAATTCACATCATCAGTAAGACTTGTTGCATATCATGAGTGCCTTCACTTTGAGGTTTTTGCACCAAGTAGTGTTCATCAACACTCACAGACTGTTATGGCTACTTGCTCAGCCTTCTGAATGCTGAAGTGAACAATTACTCACATCCTCTGTACACAAGCAGCCAAGGATGATGTAGAGTGTTCACAAATGCACAGGACACAGTTTGGGATCATACTGTGTGGATAAAAGATTTTCTTTAATTTGACAGCCAGGTAACAATCAATTCAATAATTATTTAGGTAGATTAGATACTTGCTTACAGTTTTCCAATAAAAAATCAGTTCTTTCATTTTAGTGTTATTAATAAAGAACTATATGTTCATAAAATCAGATGTGAGAAGCAGTATCTACTTTCGTAGAAGTATTTACCTCTTACTTTAGGATGTACTGTATATGTTATGTTTGAAACCTGAATAAAAATCTCTAATATATAGAAAGCAACTCTGTCGAGGTGATTTTGGGTTCTCCATAAAAGTAGTTCAATGGAAGTGCTGAAATATTCATCTTTCCAGTCAAAACAGTATGTGGATATCAAGACCCTCGCTAGTGGGCAGGATCCCAAGTCAGAACACTGGTCACAATTCTTCATCACTCACACCCTCATCACTGGAAAACAAATGCTCACCGGTGGATATATTGCTGAGAGTATAGATGCCAAGTATTGCCCCTATACAGTTTACACTGTGATGTTTATACACAACTCCCTTCACTTCTTTTATTGGCACCGTGCTTAGCTGATAGATGATCTGAAAGTATTGGTACAATGTGATGTTGTAATGTGCAGAAAATATTTTCATTCTCCAAACCTACAGTTAAGGCGATTCTGATCAGGCCAGTCAAAATGCTTCAGGCAGTTTGTCACAGCTTTTAAAATTAAACAGAACTGAAAACTAAGCAATTCAAAAAAAGCTTCATTGCAAAGGCAATTAAAAGGTTCAGAACTATAATCTCTTTCAGTCCCTCAGCTCAGCTGAGTTATTACATTGTCCTTGGTTCTTAAATTCATGAGATACCAAACTTCTTTCGTAAACCCACCACTAGCAGAAAATGGAAAATGAAGATTGGAATGCTTAGGAAAATTCTCTATGCATCCTCAGTCATACACTTGCTAAGCCAAATCTGCCACCGTGTAAAGTCAGCAAAGTGCAAGATATTAAAGGAACTACCCACAATATGAAGAAAAATCGCCGAGCTGCATACCTTTGGAAGATCAGGCTACAGAGAGCCAAAGAAAATGAGGAAACATAGGACAGTTCTAAAACATGAAATGACCAAATAATGCTGGTTCAGTAAGGCATGCTGTTAAATTACATTCTGTAGGATGCCAAATTCTGAAACTATCCTACCAAACCTTACACAGCATTGAGTAATAATGATTAATGACCTAGTCAAGGTCACAGAGGTCATTTCCTCCACCTGATACTTTCTAATTACCTCATAGTGTGCTGATTCAGTCCTGGAGTATGACATTAATTAATACACCTTAAGAAACACCCAAAATGTTACAAAGAAACTTCATGGGAAATCTGGGAATTTAAATAGATTATCCCAATACATGGTAGAGGTGATTATACACTAAAGGTCATGTAAAGTTCAAAGCCTCTTTACAAAGTGCTGAGGCTGTACCTATACAGGTAGCAATGGGGGAGATTGTACTACAATGAAGCAGTTCCAGCATTTGGAGTTTGTAGTGAATAAGTAAGTGTAACCTCACATTCTGATGTTACAACCAGGAGCTTAACAGAACCCACTGGTAAATAAGTAAGAAACTAGCCAGTAGCCAAACAGATGAGATTTTCACTCCCACATATGGAGCTGGTGAGATAGATACTGGAATATTGTATCCTGTCTGTCATGACTTTTAAAATGCTGAAAAGCTGGGAAAAATTCAGAAGAGACTGAGAAGTGTACGTGAGGGCTTTGCAAAGTTTACAGCAGAAGACAGTTTGTTATCTTATCAAACAGATGCTGAAGAGTTCTCGGTTAAAAGAAAAATTTAATGTAGTGTGTAGACACAAAACTGTCTCCTGTCAGAACGATGAGATCAGATAAATTCAAGCGAGAAGTGAGCCTTTTCATTTCAATGGTAAACATGAATCACCATTTACATAACCACCAATAGCAGTAGATTTTCCACTTGTCAAGACACTGTAAACATCTTTTTTTCTAAATCTCCTTTTAAAATTTATCAAAATTGAATGATTTCATTTATTACAATCTTCAAACACTGCTATTTTCCCACACACTTTTATATTTCCTATGCAGATCTCTAGCTATTACTTGCATAATTCTATACAAGTACATTTTTCTACCTAAGTTTAGTGCTAAAGTAATTAGCATTTGTAAGTGTGTTGACTTTAGCCATGACACCGAGATTTTGATGTGGAATGGATGCACCATAGCTCTCCATAGATAGATACCTGATAGATAAAATAGATAAATATCACCATAGATATAAAAAAGCAGCTCAGGTGTTGTCCATACCTGGAATTCATAGGTCATTTTTTCACAATCCTCATGGGGATATCATGTCACGCAGTATGATTAATAACTCACATTTCCTTCCTTCAAATTAACAAAACATAAAATTAAGATCCTGTCACCTTGAGAACCCCTGTGGTTTGTATTTCTGCAAATTTTGTATTTCTGAGTAAATACTCTCGTAGAGAAAGAAAGACAGATGCATTTTTATGGATTGTTTATCCATGCTGGTGACCTTAGGATTGGCTTATGCAGGTTTTATCTAAGCTTTATTAATTGCTCTTTGGAAGAGGCAGGGACATAAATAAAAGAGAGTTGTCACGATAAAAGACAAAACTTCTAAAGAAAAATCAATTTAGCAAGACCTCTAGATTTCTCTATATTTGCCTAGCACACCACTAACTCCAAAAGCCAAAGAGTTTAAATATGCCCATTAAAGAACGCACTAGCATTAATTAAATCTGAAAATCAAGCTTGTAAGTACAGGTTGGTGAAACTAGGCAGAAAGCTTAACAGGATGATGTGATACAGTCATCACACCTCCTCAGCAAGAGAGTAAAATATTTTCCTGGGACCAAGCCTATTGTAAAAGTGCTTTGCATTAGCATTTTGCATCTCTCTAAAATCAGTGCAAAATAATTCCACTTTCTTAAGTCTTGTTAAACACAACACCCTGTTGTAGACAAAAAGCCAATTTAAAAACTTAGCATGAATTTGTCTAAAACATTCCCAAAGCATAACCAAAATACAAGAAAAAGTATTAGTCCCATTATAGAGACAGGAACACGAAGTGCAAAACAAACAGCTCAAATGCACTACAATTAAATGATGTCAACCAGCAAACTCTCCTATTATACACTCCTTTTTTCTTTGGTTATCCCCACTCTTCCACTGCCCCTTTGGTCTTAAGGTCAACAGGTTTGGCTAGATGGGGATAGGTTTGGAAAGCAGACAGAAATCTGAGGACTT
The DNA here is from genome assembly GCA_013397515.1 of Upupa epops. NCBI lineage: Eukaryota > Metazoa > Chordata > Aves > Bucerotiformes > Upupidae > Upupa > Upupa epops. The sequence continues at coordinate 231,920 of VZRI01003148.1, forward strand.
CTTTCTAGCTGCAGGCTATATCCTTACCATAGTGAAAGATCCCTCATCTGCTTTCATAACTATGAAAGCTAATTCTTGGCCATTGGGAACAACTACAGTCGTTGCTGAAGTGAATACTGCCCATGAACTGCAAAAAACTTACATGACAGGTTATTCAGAGGTCTCCTTGCCATTGACTGATGCTCAACAGAAGGCAACACCCATGACTAGTCCATGGCCAACTTGTCTTCTCCAAGGAAATTCCTATTTTGATGTGGGAACTTGAAACACTGGTTACAGGAATGCTTTTCACAGTATTGGCTCCCACCCATATAACATGTCTAAGTGCTTCCTGCAGTCATGAGATTAAAAGGTAGAAAAGAGTTTTACTCGTTTCTGCTTTCCTGAGGAAATGGCAGAATTTCTACTCTGCACACAATAAAGAAGGGATCTGGGATTTTCACTTTCAGCTTCTTTTTGAACAGGTTAAGCCCTCCGTTCGGTTGCAGACACAATATACAACAGGCATGAGCCATGGAGTAGGCCAGAAAAAAAAGATGAGTTCTGTATATACTATGACACTGAGCCTCATGTCCTGGAAACAAGCAGAATCTCTCTGCTCTAAAAAATGATGAGCTGAGTTTGGGAAGTGCAAGCAGTCAAAACTGAATCCAACTTAGGTAAAGATCTGGGCAAAATGTCCTGCAACTAACAGGGCTTTTGCATTACTAACAACATTCTTAAGTGACAGAAAGAGAAACTTGCAGAAACAGAAATTCAATAACCTCCTCCATATGTCTGAACAGAAAAGAACTAGAACCAGAAGGAAATTAAAATTCATAGTGTTTCCTGTCTTTACTTCAATATTTGCAACCAGAAAAAGGCATTACAAAACAGGGAACAAAACTTTTCCTACAGGCTGTTCTTGCCGTCTACAAAGTTTACATGAAACTGTGCAGGATGAGCCAAAAGACTGCAGAACGGTAAGTACAACGCAGATGCTAACTTAAGCATGGCAGCCACGTACTGCCATATTGAGCCTTTCTGCTGAAAACTCAACGTGCAGCAGGTACATTAAGGGCAAATGATGGAATGAAAATGGGTCTATAAGAAACTGCAATAATAAAAGAAGTGGTGGAGGCTGGGGCTATCAGCCAGGATAACATATATTACACTAGACAGGTAAGCTAGAAAACCTTGGAAAAATAATTGATTTCCTGATAACACAAAAGACTTAGCTGTAGCCTTTTTAGAACAGTGCCACATAAAGAACAGACTTTAGTTAGTTAAGACAGGGACTTTTCTCTGTAAAATTTACACCAAGGTGTGAAACAATTAGTGTACTTTTAGCAATCAATGGCAGAATAATACAAACCCACCACCACCTCCTTGGTGAGATAGCCTGGGCATTTTCTGCAGGGTTGTCTGTTTTGTAAGGTATCAGTAAAATCTTATCGCACATATTCCCAACCTTAACTCACATTTTAAAAATGCAAAGAGAACTGTTCACCACTAAACACAGTTTACACTCATTAAAAAGGATGGACTTCAGAAAGTAGCCTCTGGTTCAACTGCTCTCAAACATACATAAACACATACCAGTCACACATGTATATATTAGTAACAAAGGTAACAAAGGTATGTCTAAGGAAAAGATTACATGCAGCTATTTTTCATAAAAATATACACAATACATATAATATTAAAGGCATTCTAACACTTTATCCACAGCCGTGCTTTAAGGTTGTTTATTAAAAAATAAAATAGACAATAAACATCACTGTTCTGTTCAAAAACTTTTTATTGATCTAAGGATCATGCCAACATTCTAATTAAAGAGTTCTGAAACTGCTAATAATATCTCATTAAAATGATGCTAGAAAAGTTGAGTCTGCTGGGGATTAAGATTCAGTTGGATTATGTATAATCACATTTTCCTGTCTGTTTGCCAAGGCTTTAGAAAAGATTTTGTGGCGTTCATGAAGCAAGAAAACAAGTTTCTCTACTTGACATTAAACAGATGTCATTGTTTAGTAACAGCACAAAAAGTTCAAGGTAAATCTTTCGCAGTGATCGCTCCGCTGATAACACTGACAAAAAAAATCTTACTATATCTAAGAAGAATTGGTAGCATTTTCAAATCATTCAATATCACCTTGAGTTTTGTCTTGGAAGCCATCATTTCTCCCAGATTCCTCCACTGAGACAGACCATTAACAAGTTTAAACTCAACCTAAACAAGACTTTTTAAGAATATCAGTAAAGCAAGGCACGAGCATCTCAATACTTATTCATCTGTCTTGTGTCTCATCCTGCCCTTACTCTGAAATTGCGGGGCCTAGTTTGGGTGTCCAACTGTTTTAGTATAACGTGTAATGTGGATAAACTAACTAAATACCTCAAAGTAATCCACAATTAAGTCAAAAAACATTGGCTAATCCTGACAAATTCTGTATTATTTTTAAAATGTTGTAAGTTCAATGAATAGTTTTATTCTAAACTGGATTTCCAAACAAACCAGCCCTTTCCAAGTGAGTCACAAGTGAGTCACAGAGTATACATGGTTTAATATAACATGTTCTTATTTGTTCCATTCTTTATTTTTTTTAGTACGTGCTTATAGGGGACAATAAGTGTTAAAGTTTCTTCACACATCAGTTAAATCACAGGTGAGTTAAGGAGAGCACAGCATTATTACACAGGCTGGAGAAACCATTCGATGTCTGTCACCTTTGATTTAAGGCATCAGGAATGCCCTTCAAAAATCACTACATTCCCAGGCTGACAGTTGGCTGAAACTGTTCTTAAACTCAGAAAGAAATGCTTTATTTCACAGTAGAGGAGAGGTAAATCCTAGGGGTTGAACTTTTAACTACTTCCTTTTAATCACCTCTTTTACTATTCTCCAGTCAGTTTTTAAATGCACTGATAAGAATAATGCCAACCTCAGCCTTTAAATTAGAGCTCTGGTTTAAAAATTGTTTTCCTTTAACCCTGAAATAGACTCTACCTAATTATTGCTGTCACTGTTTTTTATCCTCTCAAAGAAAATATTGTCACTGTGCAGCTAGCACTGGAAGATCTTGGGTGCCTGTGGTAGCAGCTCTGCAGCACCTGGCACTCAGAGAGCCACAGGTTCAAATTCACTGAGATGGAAAAATGAGAGAGCAAAATTAAACATGAAAAGCAAAGATCTGCCCCAAGTCTTGACAATGCTGTATTCACCCTGTGATGTGGGAGACCCAGCCACAGGTGATAGAAGGTAACCTTGGTCCCTGACAGTAGCTGGTTTATAATAGGGGTGATGCCCTCAATCTCTGAGGAAGGGATTTGTGTGGTATCACTCACCAGCATTCTCTGAGAGCAAGTGTACAGTACTGCTCTGGTCTTAAAGGAAACTAAGAACTCCTGCAAACATAAGACTAGCTTGAACAATCCAGTTAAATGGATGTAAGAACAGGAAGAAGAATTAAATAAGAGAGGATGGTAGCTCAGAAAGCAGCGGTCAGGAAATTAATGATGCTAAGGAGAAAATATTTCATGCTCTGAAAGGAAACTTGTCCACACTTCCCTTCCAATAGCAATACCATAGTCAGAAAAAAAACCCAAAACCCAAGGAGATAGCAATAGTTGTGCTTGTTTATTTCATTTCTGTTAATGTTGCCTGTGCTCTGCTGGAAGCGTTTTCTAAATCAAGTTCACAGAGGAGAAAAACACACAGATATTAATTTACCAAAAGCTATTCTCGCATCTTCTTCCTTCCAAACAGGGACGTTTTAAGCATTTCATTAAAAGAAAATATCTTTCTGTGCCAACAGTCTCCAAATTTCTGAAGTGACTAATTTTCACTTTGTGGTGGGCTCTCAGCCACCTGAGTAGCCACAGAAAACAAATTTTTAAGTCTAATGACGAGACTATTAACAGGCCTATCGATCCAGAGAGAAATTTAAATACCGGTGCATTTGAATGTTACACAAAAACAGGGCAAATGGGTACAAAGGATACAGGGCTTCAGAAGCAATGCACTGTGGATATCCTCACCCATGTTTGCCTGCTGTTTTTATATCAGATCTGCTCTTTTTGTTCACATTCTGACCAACGAATAGCGGTACAGTCACAAAAAAGACGTCATATTTCACACTATGGGAACAGGATTGAGCAACAGGGTACAGTGCAACAGAATCTTAAGCTAACATTAATGCTAACAGTTTCCTATAATGGAATCTACGAAGCAGCCATGAAATCTAGGAGACAATTTCCAACATTGCTTCTGCTTCTATGTCAATCACTCTAGCCTCAGAGTCACAAAATGTTTGAAATTAATTTCCCACCAGACATTAAGCTGATGTAGTTTACTCTGCTATATAAACTAACACTGTTTATTCGGGGAGCTTACTCTGATAGAAATGAACTATAACAGAGGGTGGGAAAATACCACAGGACTGAATCTTGATCACCTCTGACCTGATCAAGTTATAATTCATTGTGAAAAACAGGACATACAGAAATATCTTGAAGTTATAATGTTCTAAAATAAATACTTCAGGTCCTAATATTGTTGGAGAATTTGCACATAGAAACAAACCACACAAAATTTTTAGCTATATTAATGAAGATATAAACTAATATTTCCATTCTTCATTAACCAAAACCGATATTCAGCTCTTGTCTTCTTTTCAATCTCAGAACCTCAGAACCTCTTATCAATTTTACTATCTTCATTGGTTATGCTTGCTTTACTTAAGGACAGGCATTAATTAAATACAATATTTGCCCTAAAATATTCCATCATTTTTGTGATGGCTAAAATAAGATCATAGTCATCCAACCTGTACTTCAGTGAAATGTTTCATTATCTCTCTACAAAACAGGTGAAATCATAAAACATACTTTCTAAAGGAGATAACAAGCTTTAATTCAGGATGTTTACAACCAAGGGGAATCATATTAACTGCAGATGTTAATTTACCATAACAAGACAGGTCTACCGCTAACTACTCCTTCTTTTAAAAAGAAAAACATTTGAAATAATTATTTGAACTGCAGGTGTTGGTAATGGCTCAGCAGGAACAAAAGTGTTTAAGACCCATCCTATCTTTCGGCTGTGTTTACAACTGACAGCTTTATTCATTCCAACAATAGATAGAACATGACTAAAAGCAGCTTGTTTACATACTTGTCAACAGCAGAAAGGCATCATTTGGGGGCCATAGTCCTGCCATGTGTTTATTATTCTGACTCAAAAGCCTTTCAGCTGTTCTGATTGAAATGACTGTGGCCAAAACCTATGGGCACAGAAAAAGCTTTTTTAATTTTTTTCCCCTTTCCCAGTTCCTTTTTCCATTATGCCCTCATTTACAGTGTGTTCTGAAACTACAAGATACCAATTCTAATTCACTGATTTTGATTCGTTTTGGTTAGCGTGAAAATGAATTTGGTAGTCTCATGCTTCTCCCACTTGAAGATTAGCTGAAAATGCACAGAACCATTCAGTGCACATCATTACAGCAGGAAGTTTCTTCCGAGGAGAGGCAAAGAACTTGAACATTACTTGTTTTCAGTTTGCAATTATTATCAGAAAAACAATATGAACTCTTAACAGCATTCTTAAAGTTATCTACAATCGAATGCTTTCCATTGGTAAAGATAATAGTGATATGAAAGAAAGTTCTAAATCTGGAAGGTGTCTTCTAATTGGAAAATGTAGAATTTCGTACTGCTGTTCCAATAAAAGTAGCAATCTATCACTACTTAACCATTACGTACGAGTGATGACAGGATGCTTATAAATCTAAATTTAAACAGTTAGGAAGATTAGGAAATTCACTGTCAATATTAGTTGCATATTATTTTATCTACTCAATAAAATAGATTACTCCTTACTCAAGATTCAAGAACCATGCAATAATTATATAAAAAGTTTGAGATTAAAAGCAATTGTTCTTTATCAAATCACTCTTAATTATGACAGCCTTCAGAAAATTGGGCTGATAATTGCTCATTTCCCTCCTGAGAAGGTATGTAGTTTTCTGAGCATACTTTAAACCATGCTAAAAAGTGGCCACAAGAGGAAAGAGTATTTTAGTGCAAAAACAATCAAATTTTTTCTTTACTTCAGTTTACCACAAAATTTCTAGAAAATTGAGGAAATTCATCATGAAAGAGAATACAAAAAGACTCCTCAAGCCAACATATTCCAACTAATGAATACATTGTCATGCCGACAGAACTGTTCACGTTGAAGTCTGGCCTCTGATAGCATATCATTTCTTACCACAGAATCACAGAATAATCCTGGTTGGAAAGGACCTCCCAGATCACCTAGTCCAACCATACTCACACCATCAAAAAACTAAATACCTGATCAATGGAAAACCACAAAGTAATCCCCTCCATGCCTGCCATTCTAGCAGGTCACAAAGCACCATGGCTACACAGTTCTTTAACACCTCCAGGGATGGGGACTCCACCACCTCCCTGGGAAGGCCATTCCAGTGCCCAACCACTCTTTCTGTAAATAATTTCTTCCTAAGATCCAATCTAAACCCCCCCTGCCTCAGCTTCAGACCACTGCCCCTGCTTCTGTCACCAGTCACCAAGGAGAAGAGGCCAACACCCACTTCTCTACAACCTGCCTTCAGGTAGTTGTAGAGGGCAATGAGGTCTCCCCTCAGCCTCCTCTCTCCAATCTAAACCTGCCCAGCTCCCTCTGCCTCTCCTCATATGACTGGTTCTCTAAACCCCTCACAAGCTTGGCAGCTCTCCTCTGGACATGCTCTACCATGTCTTTCCTATCATGAGGGGCCCAGAACTGAACACAGTACTCAAGATGAGGCCTCACAAGGGCAGATTACAAGTGCACGATCATTTCTCCTGCTGACCACGCTATTCCAGATCCAGGCCAGGATCCAGTTGGCCTTCTTGGCCATCTGGGCACACTGCTGGTTCATATTAAGGCAGCTGTCTACCAGCACCCCAGGTCCTTTTCTGCTGGGCAGCTTTAGAGCCACTCATCCCCCAGCATGTAGCAGTACCTGGGGCTGTTGTGACCGAAATGCAGCAGTTAGCCTTACTGTACCTCATACAGATGGCTTCGGTCCATCAATCCAACCTGTCCAGTTACCAAAAACAGAAAAAGTATATCTCATGCTAAATACTTGAGCCCAAAGAATTCCATTTGGAAAGATCTATATAGAAAAATAGTTTGCTTCTTTCTAGCTCGGGTTAAACATCATCTCACAGGGTTTCTCTCATATACCTTTTCTTTTCATGCACTTCCACATCCTGGTCCAGCCGCTTTCTATGGTCTGTTAGTCCCAAAGAAACAAATACCATAGGTTTGAATGGAACAACTGCTGAAACATTAAGAACTCGGAGAACTACTTGTACTTCTGATCCTTCAGTTCCTGGTCTGCCACAGGCACACAGCATTTCAAAGTACTTTTCTCATGTTTAAAAGTCTTGCTCAAAGTTTCTGCTGTTAGGGATGATTCATAGTTAACTTCCTTTGTTCATAGATATAAAATTAATTGTTTGATAGCTGCAAACTTTCTACAGTCACGTGTCAATCAGTATGGACATGCAGGTGAATAGCACACAGCATAGGCAACAATCTTAATAAGGAGGGCCAAAGGGATGATGAGAGGGCTGGAGCATCTCTCCTATGCAGAAAGGTTGAGTGGCTGTTCAGCCTAGAGACAAGAAGACTCCAGGGGACCTTACAGCAGCCGCAGCCTTCTAGTATCTGAAGGGGGATACAGGAAAATTAAAGAGGGACTTTTTATGAGGGACTAGTGATAGGGCAAGGGGAATGGTTTCAAGCTAAAAAGAGTACTTTTAGATTGGATCTTAGAAAGACATTCCTCATTATGAGGGTGATGAGGCACTGGAACAAGTTACCCAGAAAAGCTGTGGCTGCCCCTTCCCTGGTAGTGTCCAACACCAGGTTGGATGGGGCTCTGGGCAGCCTGGACCAGTGAAAGGTGTCCCTGCCTATGGCAGGAGGTTGGAACTACATGATATGTGAGGTCCCTTCCAACCTAAACCATTCTGTGGTTCTGTTCTTTATTAAGAAATACATGGAAGCAGAAGTAATTTCCCTTCCTGACTGAACAAAATCACATTAAAATGAATGTGATATGCTGTGCATTGGGTATGCTTTTGGATGATTATTCACACAGCTTATTGAAGTGGCTCGAAGAGAAATTAATCAGTTACTAACATTGCTATGGTAGTTGAATCAATAATTTTGCTTGCTTTTCAGGATGTCAAATTTAAACAGAATAAATAAAGATTGTTGGAGTCCATTGTAGTCTGCAGCCCCTGCGAAACCTTCTGTTCTTTCTCTTTCATTACTGAAAAACAGGTATAATTTCTGCACTGTTTTCACAAAGTGTAGGACATTCATCCCCCATTCAGTGGTCCTGGGTGTACTATTCTGTTTGCCTAATCCAACTCATTGATCGCTTTGGGGAAAAATGGAACGATGCAGTAATCAGAAACTCTGCTACCTCTTGCTAAACTGGATGCATTCCTAAATAGTTCCCATTATGGGCTTCAGGCACGTCTTGCATCCCCAGTGTCCATAGCCTAGTCTCTTAACAGGTGGACACATCTGTTCTACTCTGCCAAATTCAACTTATGGTAATTGTACTTTGAAATATTTACATAGCTCGTACCAAGTATATGCACAACTGTTCAGCTCTAACATTACCTTGAAGTTATGGTTTAGGTGAATAAAAAGAGACATTTGCAAATGTTTAATGGTTGTACAAATACACCTGCTTTAAAATATTCTCACAATATTTTAAAAGACCTTTCAGTTTCATCACTTTTGGTTTTGCTTTAGTCACCGAGTAGTTTATCTTCTCTAAGAAACTAGTAAGTAAAAACAGAAATAATAACTGAGAAAGAGTTACCTGCTAATAAACATAAAAATCACTCATGAAATCCCTTTACATCTAGAGGAATGGAAGATGCGCAAGACTGCTCACTTTGCAGCAATTTCCTGACTGTAATCATAAGCTGGTTATGCAACTCATCCAACCATGTATTTTATGCAATCAGACACTTTATTCAGGTAGACCACTCTTAGAAGCAAGGCGCTAGAAGAGTTTAGCGATGTCAGGATCTTACATTTTCAACCAGTCTCTTAATCACAAATTCCTCTAATTAAATAATTAAACATCTTTTTTATGTTTTAAGCATGCAAGAATCTATACATTTACATTTCATGTCACTTTAAAGTCATGTCCTTATTAAATCTCAGCATGACAAAATACATCCATTTTCACTAGGATCAGGCCCTTCTGTTGTAGGCGAGTTCCAATTCTACTTCCAGTTCTGATCAGCTGAACTGTTGTCTATTGAAATCAATTCAAACCATACTCATGGGACTGAAATAGTCTTGCCATGAAAGCAGTCTTATTCAAGTGTGAATCTTTGTCAGTGCCCTGTGCCACATGAATTACATTTAGCAAAAAAATCTCAAGGTCTGCCTAACAAAACTTGGAAAACAGCACATATCCAGAAAGGATGGAGTTTACAGTATAGTAAGGCAATGCCTGGTGCTGTCTCAAATTCTGAGAGGAGACATAAGGTAGCATTCCAGGTCATTTTCTTTTATTGTAAATAGAAAATAAAGCAAATAAAGTAAATAGAAATCTTGGGAGAGTGAAAGGAGAGAAAAGGGAGATTTGACAGGGCTCATTTCTCCTTTTCGGATTTGAGAATATCTGGGTTGGGGTTTTTGCCAAAATCATTGTTTCCTCAAAGTTTTGGTGTTCAGACCACTTCAGTCCTAGAAGCTGAAAACTATTTAGAAGGGCTTGTATAACTTCAACATCTTTCTGCAGATTTCCAAAAGCTTTCTCTAAATGACTGCTTCACATGGGTGGTTAGAAAATTTGCATTCTCTTCAAGCCACCTGGACTTTCATCTGCTACTACATCCAAGTTAATCCATTAAACTATCTTCCTTAAAGAATTATCTACATTCAAGAATTATAATTTTGTCATGAAAAAAATACACCCAAATGGGCATCTGTGTACATGGAAGGCATCATAGGCACGCTGACACACTAGCACAAGAGCCCTTAGAAAGTTGTCTGGCTGAGCCAGTTGGCTCCAGGTGACTGCAAAGGTGTTGCTGACTTCTTCACAGTCGAATGGTTCTATGTGCCAGTGTACAGGTCATAATGCTACACTCACTGTAGTTTTGGTTGCTTAAAACCTCAAAATGAAAATTCCATGCATTTACATACATATCATGCAAGAATATTGCAATTAACTGTTCCAATATATTTGGTGCATATTGCAATGAAATGCACAGGCTTTTTAAAAATTAAACTGTGTAAAAACAACAGGCACTCTGTAGGAGAAAAAGTAAAATAATAAGAAAATATTAAACCTATGAATCAAACACTTTTCATTTTGGTCTGAAAAGCTGTATATAAAGCATGCTCTATTACAAGTGAAATGGAAATCTAACAGAAGGACTCTCTCCCAAAGTCCCAATCTCATTTCCCTCACAAGCCTTTCCACACAGACAGACAGAAAAATACATATAAATAATTACCACTGGAGAGAAGTCCAGGAGCATCTACACATTCTAGGTTTGTCCTGGACGTCTGTCAGTATGTCATATGATACGAATGAATCACTACCAAGACTACTTGAGAAAGTACTTGAGGAATATGGCATAAAAGAAAAATTAGTACTTTCCATATTTAGAACAGAGTGTATGTTGTTGTTATACATACATACACTATTATATACAATAATATAGAGTACTCTAAATATTATACTTACATTCCTGATTTTTTGTTTACTAGGTGAAAACATGTATTTAATATGCAATAATGTTTTCCAAAGGTCTCAAATACCCAAGGTCCCAATATTACATTGCAAAAGAAACAAAGAAATCAGGTCTTGGGCACAGATTTTATCTTCCATGAAAAGTATTTCCAATTACTTTTTAAAGACATCAGTAAAAATTAGAGCTGTGAAAATTCAGTGTACATTCACTATCACAGACCACTGTTTGACAGTGAGATATATCACTCCTATCTAATTCACATCTTTAATTTTCCAAAAACCTAATAAATCTTAAAGTTTTCCTTTAGAGTGATAGTGTAATTTGCTGATATATAAAAGAAATAAAACTGTTTCTGATTTCAAAAACTGATCCGAATCCTTCTCTCTCCATTGTCCTCTGTATCCAGGGATTTTCCAACAAAATCATGCAAAAGATTACAGAGCATCTTATACATAAGATATAAAAGAAGAAACACAGATAAAGCTGGGATTATATACAGTTTATAGAGAAAACTACGTTTTTTCTCTGTGTGTGCCCTGTTTCACATACATACCTGCTATCAAATGTACTAAATACTTTCAGTATGGGTTGATTCCTTTCTCTTAAAAAAAAAAAAGTCTCTCTTTTCTGGAGACAGAAACTCTGCTGGAACCCAATCATACAGCTGTATTAACTCAAGTTTCCCATTGTATTTTGTCACTCCAACTTAGTGTCAAAAATGTTAAACTCCCACTGACATCTCTGGCATAGATTAAATGACACATTTTGTGTCACCAAATGGTTGTGAAGGTTAGAAGAACATCCACAACTTTGCTGTAAGCTCTCCAAAACCCAGCAGAAGCTTCTGATTTACCCACTGCTTTTTGCCTTGCCTGCCAAGGTCAAGTGTCCACTTTGCCTTAAATTTCCAATTAATGTCTCCAGTGGTGCAGAGAGCCTGCACCTCAGCTGCTTTGGAACCACAATACTCTTTCTGACTGATTATTTTAGCAGCTTACTCTGTTACATGACTTGCTGCAGCCTAAAGTAGATAAGGGAATCTGAGAGAACTAGGTAACCTACCTCTGCGAACAGTTCTGGAAGACTTGCAGATGAAAGTAAAAATTATTAGAGGGAATTTATCTTCTGATGCAAATGAAATTACAGGTCTAATTCACCTTTCCAGACTTAAAATTTTGCAATTCCATTGAATTCATTGCAGTGATGCTGAAATAAAATTAGGCTAATAATACACTGGGGGTGTTTGCATTTCAGTAGCAGTGAAAGGAAGCAGGCAATTATTTTCTAGCTTGGAAGAGGGAGTCAGGCAGACAGATTATTTAAAATGCACTCATAATTTAGAATTGCACTGTATAAAGTTAAGTTCAGGTTTAATTTAAGTGAAAATAGTATAAAAATGACCAATTTTTTTACTGTTGCACACCCTACCAAGAGAAATTAAACTTGGAAATTCTCTGGACATAATTGCTACTGACTTTGCATGTCCATTGCTGAAGATCAAATTTTAAAGACTTGCAGTAGCATATTTTTTGGACTGTATTAGTAAAATCCAATTTGTTACACTAGAGTCAATCTTGGTACTTGTGCCATGAATGGCTTCCGACATTAAATGAAGAATGAAGACCAGAGCGCTCTCATCTGCAGGAACTTTGTAGAACTCAGACTGAAGGTTAATCAGTATTAAGATGGCTTTGACTTTTTAGTACTAGGATACAATTTTCCAATTCAGAATCCCTAGATGTTTGTCTTCTGTCCAGCAAGGAATAAGACAAGTGAACAGAACTGAAGGATTAGCTGTCCAGTGCTTACTCATACACCTCTTCAGACCTTTGATCTCAAATGCAACAGGGAATAAACCTTGGATGGGCAGAAACCTCAACTGGCTCATTGTTCTACATCTTTTCTATCTTTACTGTCTCAGAATCTTGGAAACTATTTGCTAATTTAATTTGTTGTGATTAATACATTGTTCCAGTGTTTCCTGCTGTTATAGTCTGCAGGAGGATTTAGTTATAATGATGGCTAAACTCAACAGAAAATTGTAACAACAGGAATTATAGCACCATTATGCAGAAATGTCTAGCAAATTACGCAATTGTATCTACCACAATATAAATCCCAAATACACTAAACCTCTCTTTGTTTCTTTGAAACTGCTAGCCTGGGTTTCAGCCAAAATGTAAAATTCACAAAGGCAATTAATTTTTTTTTTATTTTTTTTTAGCCCTGTGAGCTTTTCAGAAGACTGTTAGCCGAAGCTCTAGGTCTGCAATAGCCCTCTGGCTAGAAAAATTGCATTTGCTTACACAAACTGGATGCTTATTGCAGGCTATAAGTAGCATCACAAATGTGACTCAAATATCTTCAAAACTAGTAATAATAAGCAGGCATTCCAGAACTATTTATAAATGCATAAAAATGTCAGGTTAGCAAATCCTGAGGACATTCACTAAATGAGCAGAAGACAATAGTAACTGCTCATCAAACACTGAAAAGCATAAACGGGGGCATTTTTGCTCTAACAAACTTTCACTGAAATTGCACATGAATGCAAAAAGGTAAGAAAACAAAGGAGTTTGTGACTCTAATTTGAGACCAATGCAAACATTTATAGTGTTCTAAATAATTTGCCAAGCAAGTGACTTACATTGCAAATATAAAGAGACAAACTTCAAAAGCTTTTCCAGCCTTCTGCATGCAAAGCAACCAGGACTTTAATCAACTCCCTTCTCCCCACTTCTGCAAATTCCCCTATCCTAAACTATTTCACACTTTACTAATCCTTACAGCTTGAATTACCTGGGGGTTATTTCAGCCCCACGTTCCTTTCACTGCCCTGTTCTCCTTCCAGCTCCAGCACTCCTTTAATCTTTCTAACATTCTTATTACAGGTCTGCAGCAGGGTCTGCAATGACATTTCATAGGCTCAAAGTGGCAGCTGTTACAAAGTTAGAATCTATGGGGTTGTCAGTCTGCCATCCTCAAAATGCACTACATGTCCCTGAGAGAGAATGAGTCTGGAGGAAGAAAGAATGGCTGCCTTCTTTTAATCAGATCCTCTGTGTCAGCCTTTTTTCCTCTTTGACTTCGTGTTTTGTAACCATCTGCTGGCAGAACCTCAAAACACTATTCTGAGACCTCTCCCTGGATTCTCCAGAGCAATCCGCTATGTGAATTGGTTGGGAAGCCCCGAACCTATCAACCCCCATCTTATTCATGGTTATTCTGCTGCTGGCTTGCATTGTAGTCACAAGCAATGTCCCTTTCCAGAAGAACCGTCATCTCATTCTGCCTTGCATATGATCTGTCTGACTCCCATGACAAACACAGAATTGTTCGGATTGGAAAAGACATTGAAGATTAAGTCCAACTATTAACCTATCTCTACCAAGCCCACCACTAAACTTTGAACACCATATCTATAGACTTTTGAACACATTGAGGGATGGTGATTCAAGTACCTCATTTAGGCAGCCTGCTCCAGTGCCTGATGATCAGTTCTCAGCAAAACTAAGCAGAATTAAATGAATACAACCATATGCCATACGTCACTAACCGCACCCTGCCTACCTAAGTTTTCTAGATTTCCAGTGCAAGTTTGATCACCTGCTGGACACAATATGACTGCTGCATGATCCCTTCCTCCAGTCTACTCTTTATCAGTTACTATCAGCGCAGAAAGAGGCCAATGTAAAGAGGCAAAAATAAGAAAAACAAGGAAAAAATTGAGGTAAGTTGTTTGCAGGAGGGGACACGTGATAGAAATGAAATGTATCCTGTTGAAAGCAGATATACAAAGCATTTCTTGGGTTTATGGCTTTCTGCAAGACATTATGTGCGCCTGAGTAGCTACTCAACATATACTCACATATTTCAGCAAAATGGTCGGTGTTTCAGCATTGTGTGTCTTTGATTTCAACCACATTCCAGACAGCTTTCCAGTGTGGGGATCAAGGTAGGATGCTAATTTCAGCTCACTTCCACGGTGGCATTTTGACACAATGTTCTTGTGCTTGCATCAGCTAGAAAATAACGAGTACAGCTTGCTAGATAGTTGAAACTTAAACCTGTGAAACTATTTCTTCATAAATGTATGCATTTGACTTTCAGGGGGGAAAACAGTTGATTTTACTAATTTCTTCACTAAAGCACATATTAGTATTATCTCCAAGGACTCATTATGGACTCTTGTGGGCATATGTCTGCACTCAAAACAAAAACAAACACATTTTCTTGCAGAGATGCCATGCTTCTACAGTCTCCTGCAGAGACAATTATAAACTACCATAATGATTTACTGCAACAATTGTAATTTCTAATTTAGATTATAACTATTATTATTATTATAAATATTGTAACAATTATAAAGATAATTGAAGCTCCTAAATTGACAGTGGATGTGCAGTCTGAACTTAAGAGTTAGACCAGTCATTTGGAAGAAGCCTTAGAAATATGGGGTTTTGTCTATGTCTGTGATTCTGTCTTTTAAATACCTAACCCTCTGGAAATGAATGAGGCTTGGCAACAGGTAGACAAGCCATAACATTCTCATTTCAAGAAACTTCATTTAAATTTATATAGAGAGTGTGCTAGCCACTTTATAGCCTATCTATGGCTATAAAGACTTTACTCATGTCCCAGAGAGTTTCTACTCTCACTTGAGGACTTGATAAATTGACTGAGTGGAGAGAATACAATAAAAAGAAAACTGGGTTTTATAGGATAGCAACTACATAGTTAACAATATGAACAAAGGGTAATGTTTGTTATACATTTGGAACATGTATTTGGAAAGGAAAAGCACATGACTCAACATGAAAACTACTCTTTAAATGCTAGCCAGTATGTTGAATTAAAATTAGAAGTTATATAAGGTCTTGATTATATGAGAAACTTATTAAAATTGTAATCCTCTGTTTTTTCTTGACTGTTGCTGGATTATTGTTTTTTTTCCCAAAGAGGAGGTCATGTAGTGATTGTACATGGCTTTTCATCGCCCCTTTGAGATTTTCTGAATATGAATAAATTATTACTATTCAAAATTTCACACCACATTGCTTCTGAGTAATCGTATCAGCTCTTCACTCATTTTGAATTCCGTCATTTGTCTTCTTTTAAATTACAAAAATCAACATTCAAATAAACTGCATTATTATTTATCTATTTTTATATTTCAATCAGAGTAAAATAAATACATTTTCTGATATAAGGAAAAATAAACTCTCACTGGTTTGATGAATCTAGCACTTCCTGAAGACCTCTTACAGATCATGTAAAGAATATAAAACACTATGAAAGACTGAACAAGACAGTGTAATTTCACACAAAGGCCTTCAAGCAGAGAAAGGTAAGGTCATCATCTATAAATATTTTCAAGGATTTCGAAGTGAATGAAGGAAAAGCATTCATTTGTATAGATGAAAGGAATAATTCTCCCCACTGAAGGAATCACTGGATAAAATTCTATGGTCTGGGTTATTTACAAGGTCAGACTCTAAGATTATAACAATGTTTTTCTGGCCTTAAGCCTGTAAATCACACTACCTAAAGCTTGCAATTCAAAGAGACAATTATACCTAAAAGAAAAAACAGTTTAACACAGATATATTTTTTTAAATTCTTAACAGTAAAATCCTGGACATCCATGGTTTTGAATGTTCCCTAGCCTCTTTCTTACCCTCATCCTTTCGTAAAGAAAATAGAAATGTTCAGAAACAACTACCACTGCCTTTCAACAGTGGGAGTAGCACAGAATCTGATCATGTCCTAAGAGCTAGAAATAATTACAGATACTCCCTGTTACAGCAGAGAGGTTTATGTGACAGGCACCTTGTCATATCTGTGCTATAATACATGAGTTTTCAGGAGTCTTAATCAGTCCAGAGACTCCATAAAATTTCTCCACCAACAAAAATTAAGTGTGGTTATACCACATCCACAGTAGTACACTCATGTTTTTAACATGACCATTTTTTTATTTCTAAACATAGAATCATTAGGGATCGGAAGGGACCTCGAAAGGTCATCTAGTCCAATCCCCCTTCCACAGCAGGATCACCTAGATCACACAGGAACACATCCAGGCAGGTCTTGAACATCTCCAGAGAAGGAGACTCCATAACCCCCCTAGGCATCCTGTTCCAATGCTCCATTACCTTCACTGTGAAGAATTTTCTTCTAATATTTATATGGAACCTCCTCTGTTCCAGCTTGCATGCGTTGCCCCTTATCCTATCACCAGATGACCTTGAGAAGAGCCTGGCGCCATCCTCCTGACACCCACCCCTTGAACTGAGGGGCAAAAAACTAATGTCTAAAACAGCATTGTGAGAAGTGCTAAGCTCAGGCTGCACTCTTCTCCATGCCTGTTTCTTCCCATTGAAATTCCAGTCAAAAGTAGTTGCATGGTCTGCCTTCAGCAACTCAGTTACAAACTGTCAAAAGAAGGTTAGATTAAGAGGTTAGTGAATATATTGTATGAGTAATACTGCAGAATGCAAAGGTCAGACTAAGGGACCCAAAGGACTCTTTTCTCAGCTTCTAATATCTGTGATTCACTGACCTGCTATTCCTCCAAAAACAATTCAACAACTCTTACTTCTTTGCTTCTGTACATGTAACCCAAAGGGAAAGTAACACTGTGAGAGTCCAAAATATAAGGAAGAGAAAAACCAGAAATATTGAATATGTAGAAAGTGACAATATATGTTCCAGATATGAATCAGGGACCAGATTCACAAAGCACTGATCTGCCAAAAATGCAAAGATGTGCTTGCTGAGATTAACAGGACAATAGATAACTGGATGCTATTGAAAATCTGCATCTTAATGTCCATAAACTTTCTTCTAAATCCACCACTTGTTTTTTTCACTGTTCAGCTGAGCCTCTCTGGATGATTTTCAGGTAAGACAAAGTGAAAATCAAATGGTTGGGTGCATGCATGCATATGCAACACTTCTGATTTGAGGAAACAGCAATATAATGGGATTACATAAATAATACCTGTGCTTGAAGCATTATTTTCAGCTCATGGATGCAACCGTGACAGTAGAGCAAGGAAACAAAATGTTGCTCATCTGTATATACTATGATTCACAGTATCCACAGAAACACCATCTAACTGATCTTAGTACTTAGCAATTCCCTGAAAGAGAAGAGACAAGTGAGTTTAAGAGGAACTGAAAAGAATTCCAGCACTCAATGCAGTTGTGCAGTGTAACTCACAAATACGCTTTCCTCATCCTGAGAGGTACTGCTGCAGAGCAAGACTCATCTATCCAGTTTGCAAGTGTTGCACATCTTTGTCAATTTGTCTCTACAGTCTCACAATCTCATCTGAAGTACAATCTTTCCAGCTTTGGTTGAGTACCCCATATATGAAGCACAGGAAATAAACACAAGCCCACATCTTCTCATATTCAGTAGAATAATTCTGTTTATCAAGACACTTTACTTGAAGGCCTGTTTTCAGGTTTCTTCAATTTCTTTAATATTATCTATCCTTCACATGTTCTTAGCTTGACTTTCAACTACTTCCCAGACTAACTGCCACTGCCCTTTCCCCTCAAAAAGAACTTAGTGGATGAATTTTTGCCTGAGGAATTTTAGTTCCCTTTGTGCAACCTGAAATGCAGTGGGACACAGTGCAGCCTGTTCTTTCTCTACTAGAACAGATTGTTTCACTCTAATTCTTTTCCCTTTCTTTGTGTTTCTCTACCCATACCAAGGAACAAAAATTTCCAGACGGTACCTAATTTGATGTTATGCTTTTGCCTGCCTGCTTGTAAAAGTCTGTTATCAACATACAAAACTTTAAGGTTACTTTGTGGGATGCAATACTTTATTATGTAAACTTACTCTTCTTTGAGACTTCAGTCTTTAAAAACCTGCTCATCACTGCAAAACATCATGTTATTTTGAGTTTAAATTTCCTGAGATGTCAATAACTTGTTCTAGCTGGGAACAAAATTGCTATAATTTGACCAGCATGCCTAAGTCCGCTTAAAGATCAGTAACTTGGTTTCCTTCAGCTAAGTTCTCTAAAAAGTCTCCTCTTGTGCATGTTCACAGAGCTTCCCTATATATTACTAACATCAAACAAAATTGATTTATCCATTTATTTAAGATTTTGTTTAAAACACAGCTAGGAATGATATCAACTCTTACAAAATAATAATGTTGTAGAAGTTGTTGTAGAGAGTTTATTTAGAAAGGAGGGAAATGGCTCCATTGCTCCCTTAAGCACTGGGGAAAAAAGGCTTACAACCACATTTGAACACATTTCTCACTTTCCATGGGAAGGCTCAGGCTCTAGGTTACAGAATTCACCTTTGTGAAAACACTGACAATCCCCTGCACCTCTTGACTGAAGCTGTGTGAAAAAACCAGGAAAGAACTGCATGTACCATGTGAGGAAAAGAAAGAAAAGTAAGACAGAATGCATGTTTCTGCTTAGTCCACTGATCAGTAGTGGAGGAGTAAGAACCAAAGTATCAAGGTACATCTCCCATCTAGCACAGAACAGCAGGGCTAGGAGTAAGAGTCAGAATAAAGGCATTTCTGCTTCAGCACAAACAAGTCAGTATTTACAGATTCCTGACTCTCCTATTCTTGCTTTCCACTGCAGCTTTCATTTCCCAAAGTACAAAGGTTAACACCTGACCTTGTTATCCTTCCTCACAGGTCCTGAGCTAAGAGAAACTAAGCTGATCATGAGGATCAGACCCAAATGAGACACAGATTAAAAATCAAAATGCTGCCAAATCAAAACTAGAAGCATCTCCTTTGTCCCAATGCCTGTGAGCATCCAGTGTATGTTAAACTGCAGAGAATTACCGGTCACCGCAGCCGATCTTTATTTCCCCAAGCGGAAATAAAGATTCCAGTTTTGATTTTCATATTTTTCCCTTGTGATCAAGTACTCACAGATGACTTCTACCATGTGGGCTGTGGAAGTCCCTTCCCCATCAGTGAACAGGAAAATGCCACCCAGTTTTCCCACTGAGTGTGAACATGCTGTGTGGATACATCTTTTATCATTGTCATACTGCCACAACATTATTTCCTGTATTATTTGAGTTCTCAGTGTATCAGGTCATCAGCTGTGCAGTCGTTTGTCAGAAAGTTGGCTTAAACTAATCAAATACAAAAGATTGCAGCCTCCACGTTAGGGAATATCAGTGCAGGGAATCTGTTCAGTGCCACCTGTTCTCCTACAACCATGTATCTCTGTAGTACTCTATCATCATTGCTACTAGCAAGCCATAAGCTTTGTGCTGAATTTTCATGGCCTTAAGACTGAAGTTTGCCAGCCTTGCTCTGTCTGAGCTTTCCTGACCTGCCTGGAGCTTTGGTTTACTCGGTGTACCCTATGGCAACAGTATTTTCAATTGTTCTTTGTGTGGTTATTTATGATATCACTGTAGTTTTACAAGTCTCAAGAAATAACACAGCTTAGTGACAACCAAGAGCACAAAGAAACACTCTCTAAGGTACATTAAATATGCCAAATTTAATAAATTGTGATTAACATGGAACTTTGCAATTCCCCCCCATCAGAATAGAAACACTGATGCTAGGAAAGAGCAACAGAGAAAAGGTGAGGATAAAGTCAGGAACAAGGGCAGAATCTGTGTGTACATATAACAATTGTAACTGTCCCATTATTCCTGCTTCTGCTGTAATAACTAGATCTGGACTAACAACTAGATTCTGAAATTTCACTTATTTAACAAATGAAATATGGCTTCACATATATATATGGTTTTACATATATATATATGCATGTATATGCATACCTCAGGTGAACTTCTTTGCCCATGAAACACAATTTTGAGCATGACATGCTGGGTCCTGAGAGTTCAGCTCTCCCTGGGAGCAGCTCCATGGGTTATATGAGATCTGTGAAGTGCCTGGAAAGAAATTCATATAAATCCAGGGGAAAAAAAAACCAAAACACTACAAAAATCAAAATTATTTCCTACAAGCAGAAAGTTCAGATTAGTATTAAAATTCAGGCACACCACTCCAACATCACTCAGGTTGCACGGTAGCTATTTTACTTGCTATACTTTATTAAAAACCTTTCATCCACTTTTCAGCAGACATTTCAGCTCTGAAAAATTCTGCAGTAAAATAATGCCACCTAACACACTCAGCTCATTTTGCTGCACCAGAATATCCCTAACTGGATGGCAGTCCCCTAAAATGCACTTTTGATAGAGAACGAAGGGGGACTGCAATTCTGAGAATTCTTCTGCAAATGTCAGTGGCAATATAGTTGGAAATACTTTATTCTGCACCTAATGTTCTAGCAAAGAATATCTCCCCAAAAGTACTCCGGTAACGTTTATGTCACAGCATGTGTGGCAGGGCTGATGGAATGAAACAATCCATGGTCTAGTTTTATCCTGCTGGGCAGAATTTTGTTGCTGTGTGCTGAAATCCAAAAGTGATTAGCATACCAGAAATGCATGCGGTGCCATCCCTAGTTCTTTGTCACAAAAAAAAGCCCTGCAAGTTTCATTTTAGGTAACATTTCAGAAATTTTGGAACAAGGCAGGTTGATGAAAACCCTTGCAGCATGTCAACATCCAATGTCAGCCTCAAAACCAGTATGGGAGCCCCAGATTTCTCAGTCCTTTCTTTCCAGAGGAGAGAAAAAGAACACAAATCACAGCTTAAAAAAAAATAATCACAACTGTACAAGAAAATAAGCCAATATTTTTTTCTCTTTGCACCTTCTGCAGTCATTTGCATGAACATAACGTGGTGTAAAATAACCCCGACGGCTGAGGAAAGAGTAATTTTGAATTGTAGCCTTGTTTATTGATTTTGACTAAAATAAAAGTACATGACTGTCTCTGGAGAAAAGGTCAACTGTTTGAAAAACACAAACACACATTCAAATAAATAGCGAGGTGTTATTATGTTACCTATAACTTTAAGACTCTAACTCAGTCTTCCAAGGAGTGCAGGTTCACCAGAAAACCAGTGGGAAGAAAATAACAATAGAAAAGGTGCTTTTAAAGAGTGATTGAGAACATATAAATAAAGCCGAGATGCTTTCTGGTTTGGTACCTTTAATCATCCACTAGATGTATCCCAGTCCCAGTCCTCCACAGAGGACACGTGGATTTGAGGTGCCAAATGTAGATACCTTAATGGGCTTTGACTGCAGGCACTGAAAATAATCCTCTTTTTGTCACCTCAGTGTAAACACACATTCAGCCCACTCTGAACGAGAAGAAATTGCGTGTAGCACTTGTACTTTTTTTGTCCTTTACCCACACAAGCTGGAGATGGAAAATACTTCTGCATTCCCAATTTATGTTATTTAATGAATGTTTAGCTGTTTCAAGCCATGGAAGTGTACTATTTCATTTGAAAGATGTTTTCTAACACAAAGTTCTTGTAGAAAAGGAGACTTTCATTTTGGTTCTCTTATTTAATGTAATTACAAAAGACACTCTTCTCATCAGGAAAAGAATTTCCACTGTGCTATGGAGCTTCCATTTTCAAAAACATGTTTGCATGTAGTACTTGTAACACTTACCAGTTAGAAAAATTGATTTTTGTTATTTTTCCTCATAAATCAGTTCCTTGTACCCAATAACAAGAAGCCTCTCTCTTTTCTTTTCACCCCTGTTAATACAAGACAGTTTTTCCTCCCCGTTATGGCATGTCCATCATTTACCATTTGCTCAAACCAGTGTTGCTATGAGCATTGCTTGGATACCTTTCCCTTTAGCTTTCTTTACATAAAGGAAAGTTGACTGCCTGTGAAAGGAACAACTACCTGAAACATGAAGAAGGCCATGCTGCAGGGTCTGGTTAAAGACAATATTTCTCTCAAAGCCTTTCTTAAACTCAGTACAGATCATTACCATATCTGCATAATCAGATGAAAATCCTTTCAATAGAATAAGTGCAAGAACCAGTCTTGGCTCTGTTACTAACTTTCAGTCACCTACCTTACCTAAGCTACATTGACATGCACAATTACATGAACCTCCAAGTCTCCTGCTCCATACTGGGAGCCCTGGTTGTCTTCCAAACATTGAGGTTTTGCAAAGCTAGCATAATAGTTCCCCTTTCATCTTTTATCCTACAGGACAAGGCACTGATCCAGGTTACATTTAATTTCTCTCCCTAATGAATGCTACTCATAAAGGTTTGCCTGTGCTACTCAGCTCAGTACTGATGTGTAACACAAAGGGTACATCAGGAGTGCAGTTAACTGTTGGAGGGCACCAGATGGACAGCATCAAAAAAATTACATTCAGGGATAGTACAGAAAATCCCACATCCACAGAGAAACCATCTTACACTGTTACCAGTGTCAGTATACCCAGGATATTTAGCCTTCTTTTTCATTATTCCAACATTATGTTATGGATGATCAAATGCCTGCAGTATGATACTGCATGAAATGGTGCAGACTCATTTAAAGCAATATGGTGAGATTACTGGCACAATTATTTCCAACAGAGGATAGGAATATTCCTTTCTCTGCAATGACTATTTCCTTCAAAAAAAAATCCAGGTCCTTTATCAGCTCATTTTTCACATAACTGAAATTAACACATTAATCTTCTCTTCTGCAATAAAAAATATGTATAAAAATTACATGGCAATAGCCTTAATACCATCCATTTTCCAATTCAAATGCTAAACTAGACTCTCACACTGCTGGTTGGACACATTACTCTGGTGTGGCAGATTTGCCACTGTACCGGGAAAAATGCTTTTCTTTTGTGCCTTGACTCCTTTTTAAGAGAGCTGAAGATCAGGCTATTTTTCCCCACTTTAAATACTGAAAAAAGGAAAAAAGGAAATGTGGGGTTCAGGAAAACAGCCATTTTCCTTTTTCTAAAGAGTGCATTAAAAGATTAGCAGCGCACAGGAGGAAAATCACAACGACGCTGTAAAATAACCCGGTGTCCTGTATTAAAAATGAAAGAGATTAATACAAATTCATTCCATTAGGTTAGCTCACTCCTCTTTTTCACGGGTACCAGCAGCTAGGATTTGCATAAAGTACAACTTCAGTTTTGCTTTGCCACATTCTGACGTTCGGAGCCTAACAAAGGCTGCCTACGATTTCCAGGTCTCTTTGCCCTTCAAGTAAACTGTAATAAGCAAAGGGAAGATGCACGCAAGGGCCCCTGCATTAAACCGCCGCTGTTCCTGCGGCAGGAGGAGATTGCCATCTACTGGGCTCCGGCCTCTACACGAAGTCAGGCAAAGGGTATTGATGGAGTGAGGCTCTCTGCAGCGACTTTCCTTAACGCAGAGGATATTTTTCTTCTCCCCGTTGTTCAGAAGCATATTCAAAGCATAGATTTGCATAAATAAGCATGTATTTGGAAACAAAGCCAGGCTATGTGGTGGCCTGTTCAATCTAGCTGTGCAGGGAGTTAAGGTAATAGATGGCAAGTCGCACCCTCATGATTTAAAGTTCTGCCATCTCAAAGATAATGTCAAATCACAGTGGTATAGAAATACAGAGATTCTGATACGTGTATGGACCTCATCATACTTTTCTGGGTTTTCTGAGTGAGAGTGCTGTTCTGTCAGAAAAAGGTTAGCTGGAGAGCACAAGTGTGCAGAGAGTCTGGGGACACACTGTGTCTGCATGGTGACATATGTGGAAGTCCTGAAAGTTTCGGCATCACTGTGGTGTCTTCTCACCACAGGTTTTTGGCACAAGGTGTCATGTATGCCACAGAACACACTCAGCCCTGGCACACAACCACCAGGTAACCTCCCCTTCTCAAGCAGTGATGCAGAAAAACACCCATGACATCATGTTTCTGCATAAGATGCTCCCACTCACAGCTGCTTTACTCACCCCTCTTTCGGGCATCGTGTCTTTCTCACGGTGCCGACAGCAAGGCACTGATGCCCATTCACTGCCTTGTTAAATTGCCCATGTAAATTAGGATGGTGCTAAAATACCGCACTGTGAACAGAAGCAGCTGACACAGGCACACACTCCATCTCACCAGCTCTGCTCAGGGCCACTGACCTCTCATGGGGTAGACAGGGAGGACAGCAACACTTACATTTGTGGTGCAGCAACTGGCCACTGGGTATTTTTCAGAGTCCAGGTAAAGAAGTGCTCAGCAGTGCCGTGGTCCTGCTTTGCTCCCTGCAGAGATGTGCAGAGGCTGCACAAACACAGCATACACACACACTGCCCTGTGCTGATGCATCACACCCTTCCAACTGTCAGGTTTGTCGTCCAGTAGAAATAAAACAAACCTCAAAATGGCACAAAAAGCTTTACACAGGAATATAGGAGTAGGGTAGGAATAGGTGGAATAGAGTAATGAAAAAATATTCTGCATTGTAAGAGTCTAAGGGAGCAGGGCACACGCCAGCTACACACACACACAGCAGCACTTTGACCATATGCTGCAGCACGACAAAAAATACACGAGTCTTGAAACACCTAACCCTCAGGAGTAACCCATTACTCCAAGGTGCCCAAGAGCTTACCTCAGAGCTGTGCACGCACCACCTGTCTTCTTGTGATCTCCGTGATCACCTGTGATCTCCATGAAGAAGCTGCTGGGCAGAGAAGCAGAGAGAACTGAAAAGGGGAAAAGATTTCTTCACCATTGTGGTAGTTAATTTAAATGTAAGGCAGTTAATCACTAAATGCAGTGCTATCTGCATTAGATTTCAGTTTAATAGCAGCATTAGCCTAAGACACCATTGATACCTGTGTATGGGTGCATAGATATGTGCATCTGTACAGCTTGGAATTTCTGTTTTGGTATTTGTTTTCTAGCCAGAGCAGTATCTTTTGAGAGAGCAGATTCTCAAGAAACATACAAAAGTTAAAGGAAATACTGCACTACTGCAACAAATGCTTTAGGTAATTACTATCCTTATTTTTCAGTCACTAAGGAAAATAATCCAAGAAACTGAAATCTTGTTTTAAATGAAATTCCAATCTGGCTCCTATGACAGGTATGCTGCCTTCTCTTCCTTAATATATGGTTCAAAATTCTTAATGCTGCAATGCACTAGGACTTGCGTTTGCAGGCATTTCTCTACAACTATTCCATCTCTTTCCTAATCAGTATGCTGGATGGCTGCATATTTAGTACATATCCCTTAGACTGATTCCTTCCTCCCGGATGAATTGTTTAACATTTTTCTACATTAAACTGCATTTGCTACCTGGTAGCTCACACACTTCAGTGATCCAGAATCTCCTGTGCTTCAGCTTGTTTTTTACCACCTGTCTTATCACTTCTAGAAAACAAAAAATGCATAAATACATACAACAAAAACAACAATAAATATTACAATATTCAGGTTTTTTAGAAGACTTCCAACAGCTTCTGTTTGTTATCCCAGAATAAGGTTTGAATGCTGCTTTTCATCAGAAACTTAATACCTTGAATTATATGTGTCTGTAATAACAGACACAAAGACAATTCTGAAACAATGCAGTCAGGTGCACGTGAACGTATATCTCATGGTTTTATAAGCATGCATTTAAATCTATAAATAAAGATTAAGATCATCACGAACCTATCCTTATGCAAATGAGTTTTAGAACTTCTACAAGCAATAAGCATAGTTTTCAAAATGTGTGTCTGACCCATTCTCACATGCTATAGCGCAGTATCTTCCTCATCAGATCCACACATGATAAATCTAAGTCTTGCCCATGTTGATCTCGAATGAGGTATATTCAAAATATGCTTTCACTGACATTTTTATTGTAGAGGAAGCAATTTATACTGTAGTGTCTATTATCTGATTAGGCTGAGGTTTTATTAACCCATCTAACGCACTGCTCCTCTATCTGACTTTCATTCGCAGCAGTGCAAGTCTTGTTTCCTCTGCCCTCTCAATTTGTAACAATACAGCAGCTTTCTCTTACTTAGAATTTATTAAAGGACAGAAACAGAGAAAATTCTATCCACCACAGTTGCCCAACAAATTAGGTAGTAAATTGCTTTATGGAACATGTACAGCTCCAACAAGCAGACCAAGACCTCTGCCACCCTGTTTTCAAATGGCCCTCCAGACTCATGTTCACCTGATTGTGTTGCAGATTTTTTCAAGGTAGGTGACATCCACTTCTGTGCACCAAAGAGGTTATTGGCCTTCTTAAGACTTAATACAAATATTAAATGAACACTATGCTGGTCTCCCCTGTGCCCCTAAAAAGCCTGGAGCATGTTTTAATGACCCAATTTCCTTCGTGCCTTTACAAAGGTGCCTGGTTTCCTTTGAGTCTCGCTGTTTTGATTTCTTATCACAAAGCCTTCCCTATGGACATGTTATCACTGGCAAGTGTTGCAGCATGGAGCACGTTGTAAATTTGTACATTTGTGCTCCTTGCTTTAATCAGAATGGCATTTATATAACCACTCCTGCTAGAGTTATCCTGCCTTTGCAGAGATCTATAGGCTGAATCACCCTGTGTGCTGCACATTCTTTCTCCTACACAGAAAGACTGGGGTATGGATTCTCATCCCCTTCTGTGCTCAGTGTAACCAGAGAGGACCCTGCTGTGCACAGGAGCCCAACCACACATGGTTAGAATCATAGAATAGGTTCTTCCTTTGCATGGCAGTCCAGCAGCTGAGCAGTTTGCAGGTTGCTGCTGCTCTGTTAGCTGCATTTTTTCAGTCTGTGCTGGTTCACCACGGTGTTACCATATGCCCCCTCTCTGGCTTTACTCCCCAGACTTCTATAAGGCTGGAAAATAAAAAGCAAAAGGAGTGTGGGCACAAGGAGAGAAATAATTATGCTGCCCCACAGAGATCTTGGGAAGCACAAAGCAGGTGTCCAGGTGTCCAGCATTTTCAACCAGCGTCCATCTTACTCCATCTATTTCTCAGCGCTGCTTGCAACACAAGTCATGTAATTCTACAAAAGACACACGAGGATTAGAAAAACAGAGGGAAATATATGTCTCTGTGTGAATGGCATGGAGATTAGTAGCTGACTTGTGTCTGAAGGGACAGAGTTGCAGCTGGTATAAACTGGCCTGATTTTATTGACATCAGTGGAGCTACATTATTTACACCAGCTTAGGATCTAGCTCAGAAGCTTCAAATGAACATTTCCAGCCAAATAAAAAGGAGGCTGCCAAGAGACTTGTTTATGGCTTTAAAATAATGAGCAGGATCCCACAAGGATCTAGGTAGCAATTTGTAAGCTGTGAGGGCAAGACCTAGGGGCAAATCTGGGGCTGAAAAGCATTTCCCTCCAAAGACTGCTACCACACCAAATGAGCTACCTAGCAACACAGACAGACTCCCTGGTGCTAATGAATTTAAACATAGCATAGATACATTACCACCTATGGCTCCTTCCCTCCAAAGCACCCAGATCAGCTGCAACTCAATTAAACAAAGACAACAAATCCTGCTGAAGCTGAAGCTGTATCCAGTGTTCAGTGGTTTGTCATTTTTACCCTGAAGTTCATTGCAAACTGTGCCCACGGATGCACTTACACGATTTCTCTCTTTCAGAAGAGGAGCCTCTTGTCAGTCTTTTCACCTCACTTCTGCTCCGCTCTGCATCACCAGCTTTGACATGCAGCAGCATGTTGGTGGAAAGAGAAAAAAACAAGGAGGAGACCTAACAAGAAATCATTTCTCTTTTGACCTGGGATTGTAAAACTGAGGCAGCATTCTGGCACTGCGTAAGGTTAATATTAGAGCAAATAGTGCATCACAGCAGCAAGTACACAGCTCTATCTTTTTTCCTGTCTGTGCACTGAGTGGGCTGAGAGTTTTTATTTCATACTTCATTTACACCTTGCTGAGTGATGCCATAGAAATGGCAGAAGTTTCATCTCCTCCCACTTCTGCAGCAGCACAATATGTGTAACAGCAGCAGCTCCCACTCCACTCACTGGAAGCCTGAGCCCAGTGCCGATCACAGGTTCATACCTGCTTTTCCTGCATGACATTCTCGTATGCCAGAAAACATCTTTTATTTTCTTATTAAAGCTTGTTGCAGAACTAACAGCTGACTGAAAAGCTGCTTGCGAATTTTAATCACGTAAACTGAAAACACTGAGGTTTTCCTCAAAAGCTCTTCATAAGGAAAAATGGGAGAGCAAATTAACATAAAATCTGTTTAGGAGGACAAGCATTTGGATGTGAGACAGGCAGTCTCAAGCAAGCAGAAAGGGGTAAACTGATGTACATCCTTTGTGTATCAGTATTGGTTCACTGGAAATGCAGCAAACACCACATCTAAAAATCTAGAAACTTCCCTGAGGACTCAGAACTCTCAGTAAACAAGGTCAGAGGGCTGTTATGAGCAGCCTGTACCACTCACACAAGGTATACATAGAGGATTCAAGTCCCGGGCAAGCCCAAGAGTCCTGCATGGGGCTCAAGGCCATCGCTTTGGTTGACAGTTTCAAAGGTAGCAAATAATTCAAACAGAGGGAATGAAAGGACACTGCTCTTAGGCCAAAAAGTTCTCCAGTCTGAAACCTTCAGAAAGCAGGAAGATGGCCCACAAGGTTAGTAGTGAGCTCAGAATTATTTTCATTCGAGAGACTAGTTTTGAAACTGTTAGACACTAGTAGTGATTGAGTACCGCTACTTCTGCCAGCTCAGGCATGTTCCAGATTGTCTCATGGTCCAGTTTGCCCATCATTAGGGGTGGACTTCTCACACTTTCCCAGAGCAAACCTCATTAAGTAACACTCACTAACACTTGTGCTCAAGTCACCAAAAGTTTGAAGTTAAATTTTATTTTAAGAACTCAGTCCAACACCCTGTCCACATGAAATGTTTTTCAGCAAAACTCTGACACAGCCATTCTACCGTGGCAGAGGGGAGCACAACAGGACCACCATTTCAAACACACACGTCAGTGAACCTTGTCTGCTATGAGCAGGAGGGCTGACATATCAGCCTGTGTACAGTACAGAGAAATGGTGTTTGTGGAGATAAGTCGCACAGATAGAAGCTCTGTGCAGATTTGGAGGATTCTTAAAAAAAGTCACTGGCGTGAACAGAATGACAATAAAACTCTTAGTGCCTGCACAAGCAGATTATTTATCGAAATAAAAAGTATGTTTTCTAGATAAAATTGTTGTACTTCAGCTAGATAGGTTTTTCTCTTTCAAACTTTTATTTAGCCTCAGTTAACCAGAAAAGAAAAATGTTTTGAAATAAAAAAACCCCTTACATTTCCTTAATTAAAAAGGGCAGGTATTTCTATGATTAACAAAAATTTTCTAACAATTCCTTATTCATTAAATTTATCAAACTGATTTGTGACGTTAAGTTCTGATTTCAACAAACAGTCATTTAAGGCATAAAAAAAAAATCAGTTGTGTGTCAAAATATTACCAGTTCAGTACAGATACTAGCCACATAAGCCAGATTTGTTGCTCTTTTAAATTGCAGTTGAAGTACATTTGAAAGCTGTTGCAAATGACTGAAGCAGTGTGCTAGGGGCAGTTGGATTAATAGTTGGTCTTTTCCCACCTAAACAATTCTATGATTCTGTGATTTAATAGATAACAGAATGAAGACGGTACGGAGGACTTGTTCTGAGGCAAACATGTTGCAGAGTTAGGAGTCCTGCATCCTAAGGGAGCCCTGCTTAGTTTTCAGAACACGGCATTCTAAATGACCCCATCACATTGATATCACCGTTTTTTCAGACTATACCTATACAGTTTGTCAGCAGCATCCTTTCTTGCAGAGCATCAGGAGCTACACAAGCACAGCAGTACTCCCACCCTTGGCATGCTGCAGGGGCAGACACATTTCTTTTATGTGTGCAGTGAGAGGCATCTTGTGGATCTCATTGCTGTGGTCCAAAAAGCCCAAGAGCTGCTTTGATACACAGAGCTTTCACTTCTTGCTTGTAAGGGAGCCCTGCTGTGCTTTAAGACATGTGCAGGAAAATGCCCTGAAACTTGAACTGCCTAAATCAAAGCCAGAGTGCTGACAAATCTAGCATGGAATCAGCAAAAGTGGATTGGATATTAGTGAAAATGTGAGGCTGAGAGGTCTGCATCTAGATTCAATCCATCTCTAAAGCCTAAAATGAGTTATCAGAATTCCCAGAGCTAAGACTGGAGAAACACTGTTGGTACGTATCCCATAGATTTGAAAGCAGAAGCTGCTACTCAGAGCCTTTGTCTCCAAGACAGTTTGGGATTCCATGCCACCCACTTATTGCCCCACTACATCCCACCTGCAGTGGCTCCCATGTGAGCACACAAAACATCTGACGATTAAAGAAGAAACTACTTTATGAGAGCAAGTGGCAGATAGTGATGTTCCTGCTGCCAGAACAGTTTTGGAAAGGAATTGCACAGAAACTCACCAGATAGAAGACTCAACGATGCCTCACATAAGGAGAATGGCAAGGGCAGTAAACTTAAACCACTAAGTGAATCAAAACAGAAGAACATCTGTAAAGTGATAAAGGAAAAAATATCTGTGGCAAACAGATATAAAACAATTAAATAGTTAGCTGATGTGGAAAATCAGTGTTATACTCCTATGAATCTTTTAGTCTTTATGGAAATATTAATCACAGCAAGCCTTTTGAAGTTTGATATTGTTATGCAAAAAGAGTTCACAAAAACCTCAGAAAATAGCAGCTTAAGCACTCTGAACTGGATGCACTGAATGTAGAGCCCTGTAACCATTTGGAGGCTAAGGTGACAGTCAATTGTTGAATTCAAAAGTGAATAACCAGAGGTTTAGGCTACCGAGTTACCACAAAAATTGAAAGAGAACATGCCCAATCTGCTTTTAAGTTTCAAGTCCACCCATGTCCATTAGTTGTAAAGAGCAACTGGATCTTCAGGATATCTTCACATACCAGAAAAGCATCTGAGAAGGTATTGGTTGATATACCTGATACTCCAATATTCAAGGCCTTTCAGAACTCTTCTCCTGTCTCCTTCAACATGAGATCAATGGGAACATAGAGGAGAGATTTACGTTGCGACACACACTGAGTTAACATACACCAAATTAATTTGTCAGGCTAGGTGGTAGGGCAAGATGCTGCTATCACCCCAGGGCAGATAAAATTGGAGAAATTAAAAGCAAATACCTTGGGTAAGAGATATCACCTATATTAGAAGTAATCACATGTGAGGTTTGACACCAGTGCCAATGTTTGATCTTCTGATTTATTCCACTTGTAATTCTTTTTGGCATTCTTCTATGTTTGTGCTTTCTCCAGCATAAATGCCCCTTATCCAATTTAAAATAAAACTAAAAAGCAGAAGTAGTAAAACTCTGCTTAACTGAAATGAAATTTGGGAGCATGGGAACTATCCAATTTTTATGTTTCCTTTCATAAACTAAGCTCAATGACTAAGGAAAGGAACACACTGCAAATGGGCTGAAATACAAGCACAGAATCAGAGAAAGATCAGCAGTGCCAACCAGTTCACTACTAACTCTCCACTAGTGAGGGGCCCAACAATCCTTATGATAGTAGAGTGAAGAATCATACAAATGTGATTTGTATGGGCTCAAAATCCACTGAAAGCACCATAGAAAAGTAAATAACCGTAAGGAAAAGCTGTAATAGCAAAATATTGTCTAAGAACTTCACAAATGTAGATGCTCTGTACTCACAAAGAATGTTGTTCTTCACAAATTCCCCTGGTAGTGTCTGCTGTCTGGCATTTGTGACATACTCCTATCCTCACTGTGGAAAACATGCAAACAAAAGAAATACGGAACATCTGAAACATCAATTATATAATTGCACGCACAGCTGACTTGAAAGGAAACCTTGACAGAAACAGGCATTTTCCCATTAAAATCTTTTTATTACAGTTTATTCCAAAGCCATTTTCATCATCAATAACAACAAAGTTTCAACAAGATGTTGTGAACAGCTAGTTTTGTCTTAGCTAATCATCACCTCTTCCCACGCCCAGGAACAGCCAGCAATGGATGGCAATGAGATGTGAAGTTATGATGTTACCATCTGTGCCAGAAAAAAATTGTTTGGGAATGTATTAACCAGCAATGCAATAGCTGTAAATGACTCGCAGGCTTGTAATTTCTCTGCACTAGGTTATAATTTTGAAACTAGAAGCATCTACATTAAAAAAACATAAAATGACTGAAAGGCACAAACACACACAGATATTTCTTGCTTCTTCTGTTTTATCCATCCTCTTCATATGTTTGAAGTCACACAATACACAAAGAGTAACTGTGCAATAAAACCAAGCATTATGACCTGCATTGTATTTACAAAAGAATAGCATGGCTACAGTCTTTGCAAATCAATGACTTTCTTTTCTCATGAGAAAAAGTGTAGCCTTCCTATATAATGTGGTTTTTTATCTCAAAACAGACACTCGTTACTTCCACAGTATAAATGGCTTGAACACACAACTATATCCCTGGACTACAATTTTAAGGTCACTGGCATAAAACGCTTCCTCCATCTTCCTAACAGCCTTTTTCTGAAAGCTATTACTAAAATGAGAACAATTATATCGCATTTTAAAGCATTTGTATGTAAGAAAACTGCTTATCAGTGTCTAGACACTGTCTTCCATAAAATTCAGGGATCCGCATGTTGCCTCCGAATGCTGGGTTCAGCCTTTGGATCTTTGATTTAGCTGACAGATGTGCATAATCTCAAACCATTGGTTAGCTCCCTCATAGCTAAACAGCTCCTCAGATATGCGTGCCAAAACTATTCCAGCTGAGGGAGCAAATTCCATTCATTACATTTCCTCCAGATCTTGATGCTTTCAGTGGCAGCCCAGTAAGGACAAAACTCTTCCTCTAGTCCAACATTATTCCTTTCGCTCGATCCCAAATCAAATTCTGTTTTCTTCCAGGGGTCACCAGTGTCTCAAATGTTTGAGGTCAGGCTTACAACTCTGGGCTTTGTTTATAAGAAAGTAAAACAGGGTTTAGCCATAATATTTACCATTTCTTCTTTAACAACTGTAAGGCTGGATAAATAACAATTTTGAAGTAATATAATCAATGAAGTATAAAAGAGTAAATGATGCAAAGCAACAGTTATATGGAAGAGCCATGTAGTGGGAGATGACAAGGTACTCTGTTCTGTGACAATCAGATTACACTAACTCTGACGATTGTAAAGGTTTATTTTGTTCCCTGCTCAGGTTCACATTTCAAAAACATAAACTGGCACAGAAGACTGTTTGTGCATGAAAGAAAATTTTGTACTTGATTATGCTCACATCAAAAAATAATTAACATCAAGCGCTCCCCTTGCCAGGCATTGAAGTGCTGCTGAAAGTAGTCAGAAACCCAGAAAAGGCTTCTGTTTTGAGGCAATGATTTTTACATTAGATCTAAGAAAACTAATGATTATAAATAAATAAACCCTCAGATGTAACACAAAGGCTTGTTCCTCACTATTGAGAACTGAAGTAATCTTAACAGTAGATTCTCTCTGTAGGTGACTAGGCTTATGAGTAAACTTCTTTGGTTTTGTTAAAGACTCCCAGTGCTGGCATGCAACAGGCATGATCCAGAAGTGCTGCACAGACATGAAATCAACTGCTCTCCGGTCATCTGCTCCTTTGCTCCAGAGAGGAAAGACCCTTCCCACCAGCAGCTGCAGCCAGACAGTTTTTGTTTCTGGGGCACTGCTGCACAAACCCCAGCAGAGGTTTTGGCTGGGTGGTGTGGCCCCAATCCTCTCCCTCCCCTTTGCAGATGTAGCAAAGGGCTCTTGCAGCAAAGGTGCGAGAGCAAGTCAGGTGGCACAAGGAGCAGTGATCTGGGTGTTCATTAGCTGCTGGTGCAGACAAGATTGAAGGCTGCTTGTTGTAAAAGCAGCTCTGGACTTGCTGCGATCCTACCATAATATAAAAAAAGATGCAGGGAAGGCCCTCCAGGTGGTGTACACCCTCAGATTAGGTGCCCAGTTCACTATCATTTTTCCAGGGCACCCAAAATGAGCTTAAGGGGAACAAGGAGTGAACAAGACTCTGATCAGTGATTACTGAGACTGAACACAAAGCTGCTTTTCCATACATAAACATCCTCACTTCAGTTCAGCAGATGAGTACAGCTTCCTCTCAAGCCTGGTTCTTGTTGATAACCCCATCTCCAGGTTATCAGCAAGCAAGCAGGCTTCTTGCCACCCCTGCAAATTACTACCTGTTGACTTTACTCCTCTCTGTGGAAAAGTCAAAGAATTATTTTGCCTCCATCCCACAAGTCAGGGCACAAATCTAGGCTCAGCCAGAGCCGGTGGAATTCCTGACTGATGAATTTGGGAAAATTGTTCTAGCAATTACAGATATTATTATAATAAGGAAATAAAAAAGAACTTTTCCTGTGGTGGCATGGTTCTTATTAAGGTCTTCCTCCAAAATCTTTCCCTACTTCCCTACACTTTCTGTCACGTACATGAACTCATGAAAAAAGCACATTCAAAAATCAGAATTTATAAACCTCTGAAACAAATCCAGCTCTACTGAGTCTCCTCTACTCTGCTGCCAGCTCAACAACAAACATTCTCTTCATCAGTTTTGGTCCCAGGGTAGAACAGACCTCCCACTACAAGCAGAGCTTTGAAAAAAAATGTTTATCATTTAAAAGAGAGAAAATAAATTACTTCAAAATGTTTTTCACCAGCCGGGCTCAGTGTGTCACCCAACTCATACAAAAATGGATGTCTCTACAAAATTACTTGCACTCTGGACTCAACCACTTTGTCTAATCATCAATGCCTCCCACTCGCACAGGTTTACACGAGTTCTTGAGCCTCTTCTACTAGCTAGATTGTAAAAAAATATGTGTGTGGAAATGTAGGAGTAGACATAGAAATATATATCCAGGACAAGAATGTTTATTCCAAATACATTATTTGGCCCTAAAGGAAATTAATTAGCAAAGTGGATTATTCATAATTCAAATACCTCTAGAACCTATGAAAAAAACAACACTGGAGATAATGTAGGCAAGTGAAACACTTTTTTCAAGCATCATTTCTCAAACTCATACAGCCTGCTTAACTAGAAAAGAGCAAAACGCCTCAGTCATATTCCAGTTCATCCACCTAAAAGGCTCTTTTAAAATAAACAGTGTTCTCATTTTCCAAGCAGATCCATAGACAACCACCTGCATCTCATTCTTGAAAGTCACATTTAAATAATCCAAATATGAGGATATGGAAGAGGTTTTCATAATAATGAAAGGTTTTCCCTGCATTCATCCTTGATAGAACTTTCCTTTACACCAGTATATTAACTGGGGACTGGGACCTGAGACCGATCCCCCTCTGAATCCAGATACTGAAACATTACTTAAGCACTCACCCCACATCCAGAGCATGGGTAAACAACTTGCTTGTAGGCACAGTCACTTAAAACAGAGCTCAAACTGCCACGTGAAACCACTAAAGTTGTGTTCCACAAGTTTCACATTCAAACTCCACCAACCCTCAGCAGCCCCCAACAATGGGTAAAAATAAGGATTTTAATTAAGTTTTGCCCATTGCTCTAACGTGTTGCTGACTGTTTTATAACGTGAAAGCAACAAGTGTGGCAGACACTGTGTAAATATTGTTCAGTTCTATGAATTAGCAGCAGTCTCTACCCTGAACAGTGTCTATATGCTGCAAAGGGCACGGCAGAGCAGAGGCAGAATCAATGCAAGAGCACTGGGTCAGGAAATGATGCTCAAAGGTTACAACTCCAGATACAGGAATCCTGCACTAGGAACTGAACACAGCACCTTCATCCCTACTGATAATTACTGAAGTGTTTTCACTGTGGATTTATCTCTGTGCATTCACAGACTGCAACAGGACAAAGCACTCAAAGACAAATCATAAGTTGCTGTTGTACAGGGCCAACCATAGAATCATAGGGTCAGAAGGGCCCTCCAAAGGTCATACAGTCCAACCACCCCACAACAAGCAATGACATCACTCACCAGCCCAGACTGCCCAGAGCCACATCCAATCTGACCTTGAACCGCTCCAGGGATGGGGCCTCCATCAGGATGCGCCAGGATGGGGCAGCCTGTTCCAGGGATTCCCCCACCCCCAGATTCAAGAACTCTTTATCCTAAAGTCCAGTCTAAATCTATGCTTTTCCAGCTTAAAACCATGACCCCTCATCCTATCATTCCCTGCCTTTATGAACAGTCTTCCCTAGCCACCTTACAAGTCCCTTTCAGGGATTGGAAGGTCACTATAAGGATTCCCAGAGCCTTCTCTTCTTCAGGCTGAACAACCCTAACTCTCTCAGCCTGTCCTCTTCAGAGATGGGCTCCAGCCCTCTGAGCGTGTTCCTGACCTCCTCTAGGCACCCTCCACCAGCTGAGGCTGATGAGAGGCTGGTCCTCTGACAGCAGGTTAAAGTGAGGCCTCGGACGGGGGAGGTCCTACAGGGGACTGCAAAGCAGACGAGAAGCTGACTGGGGTGCTTGGATGCTGGGGTTCAGAAGAAGACTGCACACCTGCAGAGCTGCCTCTGCTGGGAGCTCTGTGCCCGGGGCCAGCGGTGCCCGGGCGCGGTGGAGGCGCAAGGGACGGGGTTTGCCCGCATCCCCCCCCGTAGCGAACACCTGCGGGCACGGTGCAGCCTTCACCTCGGCCAAACAGTGCCAAAACATAACGGTTATCGAACAAAAGGGCACTATTTTTTAAATATTATTACCGCTCGTCGCGGCCGGATTTTTGGAAGCGACGGAGGGAGGGCGGGAGGGGGGGTCCAGCGAGACGCCCCGCAGACTGGGACCGGGGCCAGGGCCGGGGCCGGGGCGGCAGTAGCGTGGTACGAGGGGTCACGGCGCCATCTGGCGGCCGATCGGGAGACTGCAGATTGCATCGCTCCGCTTGCTGAACGTTTTAGAAATGAGCTTGAGACTTGGAGTTTAATTCCGGTTTTTCCGGCGAAACTTTAAATACTTAGAGTGTTCTTATAAAAATGTGCGTGCAACATGTAACTCTACCGCTCTTTTTGGTTATTTCTTTTATTTCTGATTAAACATGTGATGTTTTCTATTTGCAGCTATGCTGTAGTTTTGTTAATATAGTTGGATGTTTTGATCTAAGAAAATGCAAGATTTTCAGTTTAATGTACGTGAGGCGAACATGTGCTAATCTGTAAAATGCATGCAGGTAGAAAACAGTACTTTGTGCTGTCAAAATAGTTTCTTTCTCTGGATGGTGTGTTCTTACTATCCAGAACTGCCTGCTTGCAGCCAACAGATTTCCAAGGAAGATATGTTTGTGTTTACCTTTTAGATGTCAGTGAAAAGAGGATGCTTACTACAATGAATCAATTTATGAATTAGAAAAGCAATTAAGCAATGTGTATCTTAATTTTCAAACTACAATTTATGAACATGTGGACCTGGAACAAGAAGGAGAGTCACACTATGAATTTAGGCAGTTGCTTGGAGATATAAGGCCACTTCCAGTAGGGCCTGGAACACGTTTTGATGCACGTTTTGATGATGTACCTTCAAGGTGCAGTTCAGTGCAAAGCTGTCACCTCAGGCTTCTTGGCAGTTTGTAAGTTCAGAAGATGTGGGTTCCATACTCAGAACAGAACCCAGTGGACCTGGGTTTAAGAACTAAGCACTCATATGCAAATAGGATAAACAACTGAGTCATGATAAAGCAGATGCTTGCAGTGTCCAGTGTAACTTCCCATTATAGACCTTCTGCAATGGGGAGTGCCCCAGGCCCAGCCTTGCTGCTGTGATACAGTCCTTGATAGAGAGGGGGTTGCAAGACCAATAAAACAATAAAGATGCGAACAAGGTGAAAGGTAGGGCCCTAGGGCCTTGTTCATCCTCAGCACCGTGGGCCACACTGAAAGAATTCAATCCACACAAGCATCGTGTAATCATTTTTGTGTTGTCAAAGCACCATTTTATTCAAGAAACATTGTTAAGCCTTCACTTGACGGAAAACTAGGAAAAATCATGGCATCTGCTTATCTAAACTGGCAGTGCCCTTGGCAAGCTGATAGGTTTTTCCAGCTCCTCAGGAGGTACCCAGCCTACTAATGACCTGCACAAAATCCCACTCAGTGAGTTGCCAGAGCAATTCTATTGCTGCCCAATAGCTATGTTTATTCAAGATCAATCAGCAGGAAAAAAAGGTTGGCTGTCTTTGAGAAAATAGTAAATATAAGGAACTGGATCATTTGATGAAGCATTGAAGAGTTCACATAGAAGGAAAAAATAAATGTACTCGTAACTTCTTTGCACATTCCCGAGGCAGTGAACTCTGGCATATTGGAAATTACTAACTCCTGAGCACCCAGAGCACCTACTGTCTCAGAGACAGATGTGTTACATTCCCCAGGCAAGAAGCACTGAGGTGAATGCATCCACTAATGAGATGGACAAACAGGACTTGGCATGGGAAGGCAGATTATACCACCTGTGTTATCTCATGGCTGCGAAAAGGAAAATGTGGCCTGTGATGTCCCTCCTAGATCTTCTGGTATTAATAAAATAAGGGAGGTAAAAACCCCTTTGGTCCATCTTTACCAATGAACAGTGCTTTACCCTGACAAAATTTAAGATTCTTCAGAATAATCAACCGAAAAAGAGGGTTTCTCAAGGAAATTTCTACCTTGGGAATTCCGTCTCTTTCAGTGAAATATTTTGAACACAGACAGTGCAAAGTACCGTTAGCAGTCATGCTTCTGTTTAGCTGAAGAAAAAACTGATAATCGTATAAAATAAACACATTCTTTCCACTAAACACAAACGTATACATGCATGCAGATAGACAGGCTTGCAGATATGTAGTTCATTCGCATTTGTGTGATTTAGATATTTCATTGTGCATGTCTATCACTGGCATTCTTGATTCCCATTGACAGCGGACTCCAAGAGCAGCAGCACTGAGTGGCAAGGAGTCTCAAGTTCCCAGTCTTTCTCCCCACATGTTGCTGTATACTAAGCAGTGCAAAATGGATGAAACTCGATGTCACACTCTGAGTCAGGTGCAGAATAAAATGTCTTTCACACTTAAGGGTTTTACACAGTGTCCCCAATGCTAAATCAGTTTTGAGAGTTGAGAGTACAAACAGGTAGTCTGAGCTAAAGAACTAGCCTTGCTAGTTTAAAGCCTAGAACAAACTCACAGTCTCAGTGGAGAGGTGATCATGTAAGGCACCCTGTCAAACAAGTTTCACAGACAAGTTATTTGTAGATGATTTTCAAATATCAATCCAAAGATATAGCAATATACTTCTTGGCAGTTCACGAATGAAAGATGCAAAAATAGCAAGTTAAATTTGTTGACTATGCTATTTGTGGTCCTTATTATCCCCTTCATAATGTCATTCAGTTAAACAGATGTATGAGCTAGATATGTGTGTATATATATACATATATGTATATGTGTGTGTGTGTGTGTGTGTGCAAATCACATATATGTGCCTTTATGTTCTTGCCCACACTTCTGTATCAGAAAATATTTCAAGAACACTGCACCTACAGCTTTTACCAGTATGATGTCCTTACAGGAAATGTAGACATCTTCCTATAGCCTGTTATCTCACTGAATGCATACATGTCTGAAAGCTTCTCAGGATTAGGGCCAATATGCCATTTTAACAGCAATGTGCAATCACACATGGCAAGAAGATCAGAGACTGAATGCTGTAATGGCCTTTTGAGCAAGGGGCTGACTCAGCCTCTTCCACAGCCTGTTGTACAGCATTTGTGGTCCAACTCTGTATCCCCCGTTCTGGTGCACCATTCCAGTGGTGACAGGTTTCTGGGTGACTGTTCTGTGGCTCATGATCAGCTGGGGGCTGGCAGAAGGATGTGCAAAGAAGCTCTGCTCTGCAAATAACAGGCTGCAAAGAGAAGCCGACGTGAACAGAGAGTGTAAATAAGATGGGGAGGAGGAGAATGTCTGCCAAAAACAACATGAGGCTCTGAAGACCTGATTTCACTGCTAGAAAGTCCAAGCCATAGCTTCTCCACCTCTAACCGAATCACAGTCAGTTGCAGCTGATCCCTCTTACACTGTTCTTTCTCACACATCAATCTCTAAAAAACATCCTACATCTTTGTGAAGCTTTAAACGAATGAGTAGTGAGTGATCTGAAGAAGGCTGAGAAAGACCATATTACCAGTACTGCCACCACTGTCATCCCAGCATGCAGGACAGTGGCCTGTGGTAGTAGCTTCTTACTAGAAGGAAATATGGACCGGGCAATGATGTCACCTGGAATAATTCAGACTTCTAGTAACAGTAGGGATTATTCTCTCTTGAAATGCCCCAAAAACTCTACTTTTACTTAGTTTCAGAGGAGGTGTGCACTGTTTATAGAACAAGACAAGAACTGGGTCCTGGAAACAGTCACAACAGCATGAGATAGATAACATAATCCACTCTAGAACCCTACCAAGATCTGGAACGTCAGAATGAGTTTGGGCAGATCCCACTTATCTCCTTTAATAGACTTTTCATACAGTAAGGGTCCTAACTGCTAGGTGAGATATTTGCTTACTGTCCATATAACTGAGAAAGTCTTGTAATTTGTTTGGAGAGTCCCCAAGCTTCCAAAAATCTCCTGCACATGTTTATGAAACACGATGAAAAAGAAGTGTTGTGTGGAGAGAGTTTAATTGCTATAACAGAGTCCAGAGGAGACCAGCTGTCCAGCAAAGAAGGACTAACTAAAGAGCACAACTTCAGCCTGAAAGGTAAGCATGGGATACCTGGTGCCGGTGTGACTGTGGGAGGAGTTAGTGCAGAGAAACCTGCTGGCATTGTAGGAAGGGAGTGGGGAGCAACAAAACCTTGAGAGTTTCAATGGTAAGAAGTGTATCACAGTATCACAGTAGTGATGAGGCTGGAAAAGACCTTAAAGATCATCCAGTCCAACCTAAAACCAATC
The DNA here is from genome assembly GCA_013397515.1 of Upupa epops. NCBI lineage: Eukaryota > Metazoa > Chordata > Aves > Bucerotiformes > Upupidae > Upupa > Upupa epops. The sequence continues at coordinate 273,589 of VZRI01003148.1, forward strand.
AAGTAACCCTAACATCTAACATCTAGATCATGCCACTCAGCACTTCATCCAGACTAACCAAGTGCCATGAAACCTAGTACTGTTTTATTTGGGTTTTGGTTTTTTTGCAATGTCAACAAGTAAATCTGAAATTCAGAGGCTGTTTTTGTACAGAAAGGATCCTGTGATGATTCCAATGGAGGAGATAGACAGAATCACTGCACTGATTTGCTGGGAACAAAGTTTGTGTGCTGTTCATCTTGTTGAAACCTCTTTGGCTACCAAGTGAAGTATGAAAATTTCTTTCTATCATTTTTTCCAGGGAGGGAGATGGGTCACTGGAGGGGGCTGCCTGGGGGTTTTGTGGAGTCTTCTTTTCTGGAGATGTTTTAAACCTGCCTGGACCTGGTTGAGGTGTCCTGCTATAGCAGGGGGATTGGACTAGATGTTCTTTTGAGCATCCTTCCAATCCCTGATGATTCTATGAAGTTTTCTGGAAAGCTATTAGAACCTGTGGATATTATAGGTGGTGGAACTGGGAACACAACAGCTCAGAAAACCTGCACATCTCATTCCATGCCTGGATTGTTCTGCACCTACATGGAAACTTAGAAAGGGAAAAGAGAACAAGAGAGCAGATAAGGATGTGGATATTATAACTATTGACGTGGTCTGCCACATTCTTTGCTGCTTTAGCAGTTTTATATTTCTGCCAATTTTAGTGTTGCTTTACTCTTTTTTACTTTGACTGCTATAAAACTGTGCTAAATAAAACATTTTTATGGCATTCTACTTATGCTTTCCATTGTGACTATTCTTATATGACAACAGATGCCACTCTTAATTTCCACAGCTTTCTTAGATATTGAGGGTCATATCACCTACAGGGGTGCTTTCTGGTTTTGCAGATAGATTAAACAGCTCATCAATATCCCAGTTCTACTTTAAGAACCTTCTGAGAACACAGCAGGCACCCGGCACCAGCACAGCGTTTTGCAAAACTGATAACTAAATAATTTGCAGTGTCCTTTGGTCTTCAGTCTTTCAGATAAGCTCTTCATTTTCATTCCTCTATCGCTGCACGTATAAATGAGTGCTCTGGGTAGCCACGTGTTGATTGCCCTGACAGTATTTCATCAGTTGCAGCAGAACAGATCTCAGTCCTTCAAAATAAACTGTGGCTACCCATGCCTAATGCTTGTCTTATTAGAAGGAAAAGAGTTTGTAGCCCATGCAGAAGGTAACTGCTTCAGCTCAGAACTATGCAGTAAGAGAAAACATGGCACTCCCTGGATCAAGATAAGATTAATGGAGATGAGATTCAATCACTACAGAAAAAAAAAGTCCAGAAAACACATGATGGAAGATGAGAAGCAGGGCTTGACGCACAGGATGAGTATGAGTGTGAATCAGGCTGGCTCTATAGTCTGAGTTCACAGGGCAAGTCACGGAATACAGCCACCCTTGTTACTATAGATAGGCAGAGATGCCATCTGAAATATTTGGCAAGAAAGGCTTCCAGATCACTTAAAAGAAAGCTGAAATTTTTGGAAGTTTCCAAATTCGTAGAATCTGTTTCTCATAGGCTTCTTCCACCAGGAGATATTTTTCTTTTGAGCTTTTTGGTGCTTTTCCTCACTTGTAAAGATAACATTACTTTAAAACCCCCTGCGATTCCCTTGCATATTCTGCCTGCTGAACCTCTGTGAAATACAGTAGGATATAATGAAACCTATTACCGTTCAGAGACAATATTGAGCAGACGAGCAAAAGGTGACAAGTTATCTTTATTGCGCTGCTATGTTACTCTCTCATGCCAATTAGTCTGTACTGGATTCATTTGGTGCAATAATACAAAGTGCATGGCATGGAACACATGAAGCCTATCTCTTAGACACAGTTCAGGAAGTCCTTATTATTTTCCTAATAACATTCCAGATAATGTCATGAACATCATTATTAGCAGCATCTCAGGGATGGAGTACAGAAATGACTTTGCTTTGAATCCCGTGCGGTTCCTTTTATTTGGAAGAAAGAGGGGTTCATAAATTAAGGGGGGATGCTCTGCTGGGTTGATTGCAAGGTGGCGGAGTGTTCATGAATACCACCCATTGTGTCAGATGACTCACACAACTGTCAGGTGTGCTGCATTAGCCCACAGAAAGCCTTTTGTACATGTTGTGTCCTATTAAAAAAAAAAAACAAAATTGCTTTGTCTCTTGTTGTCAATCATGCTGATGGATGGGCCCAAGGTGTTAATGAGTAAGCTTTAAAAAATATTTATGCTCTGCCAAATCTCTGCATCACGTCAGTAGGCACTAAGCTAGGCAGTTGGAAGTAACAGAATATTTAGAAAGGACAGCTCTTCTGAGTCATTAAAAAAAACCCCAAAAAGCCTGTTTTTAAGCTCTCTCCACCAATTCTCTTGAGCCCTTTGTGTTTTTTTATCGGCGTGATTTAACAACATTGTATCAGTTTACCTAAAACAGATTAACTCCGGGTGACTTTGATAGTTCTTCAGTTACACTTGCCTTTACATTTTGCTAAGTGTAAAGTCTAAACTCAATGAGCCAAATTCTTGAGTTACTCCAGATTTTTTTCTGGGGAACTAAGACAGACATCTTAACACATTCTGTTTAGTACGTGTCATGCAACACTTTCAATTTTATTCTGCCATGGAAATAATATAACACAAGAGTTTCTAACTGTGAGATACAAGAATTGTCGTTTTGGGGGGAATCAAGTGTGACTCGCGGTTTCTCAGAACTAAACCCAGAAGAGATTGCTTTGACTGCCCTGCTGGATTTCCTCCAGAGCGTAGCCCGGCATGCTTCCCACATTTCCCTCTACCTACAGCAAACCTCCCAGAGAACTCTACTGGCTTGCTTTCCAGACTGCAGGTTGCGGCTCACTCCCTCAGTAATTGGTTCTGATGGTTACTAACTCCAGCTACACAGTTATTCCAAACACAATCTATTAAACCAGATTTCTGAAGACTGGATCATTTCTGCTTTTCTTTGTTCCTGTGGAAAAGACCTACTTACAAATAACTGAACACTGGAGATGGGGTAAAGTGGTGGCAACTTTGGGGTTTCAGTAGAGAATTCCAAATTATTTCATTCTGACCAATTCTGTAGCCACACAACATTTTTCTCTATGTTTTCAGGAGAAAAAGTACACTTCAAATATATTGTAATCATTTTCCTCCAACAGTCATTTTTTTCATTAACCACATTCTACACTTTATTTTTTTAAAAACCTGTTCTGTGGAGAGAATAAGCATCTGTGTTACAAAACATATATAAAATAAAGTGTTTTATTAGTTTAAATATGGGGGGGGGGAGGAGTTGGCACTATGTTTCTGCAGAATTTATGACTAAAAGCAAGCCTCAGTTCAACTCAGTACTGGCTTGCTTGCAGTTTGCTTACTAGTGAAGCTATTAGGTTTGGTTGGACTCCAAAGTCTTTTCCAACCTAAATGATTCTATGATTCTGTGATTCTATACGTATATGGTTGGGACAAGTCGCATATTTCATAACATGCAGTATTGTGTAGGGTACTGAGAAATACATCAGTAATACATGTGAGAATGGTTAGAAGGTAACGCAGATTTGCCACTGTCAGAATTTCTTTTATTATATAATTGCAGAAAAAGTGTTTACAAAATAATTTACATTCTGGTGTCTATAACCTCTGCTATCTAAGTAATTTGATTAGAGACATTACCTTTCAACCTTACAAAAATAATGAAGGATTAATATTGGACACCAAATATTTCTTCCATTCATGGAAGAAAATTGAGATTTAGAGAAAATTTTTCAACTTGGCTCTGGTTGAAAAAAGCCAAAACCCTGAAAACATCTAAAAAACTGTGACATGAAAATGACCTTCGCATAAGTCTGTCATAGTGTTTGATTGATTTCTTTGTATTTCAGCTTGCTTTCTTGCTTTACTATATTTAGCTTAAAATGAAAAATAAAACAGCTCTGAAATTGGAAGTTGTATCTTAATTTTTAAAATTAGCATAGAACATTTCACTAGCATTATATGTATTTCTAGAAGCTGAAAGTGGAAAATAAATATTTTCATATCAGTAGTGTCTGGTTTTCCAAAAAAAAAAATAAAAGAGCATTTTTTGCCCTCTTTTCTACAGGCTCCCAACAAAAAGGTTCAGGTTTTCAGTCTCATTTTTGTAATATTAACGCTTCTAATATGTTACCAAATGGAGTAGATTAGTTTTTCCTCTGAAGAGCATATGTTAATGCCAAGCCCTGAGTTGATTGACAGCAATGATGATCAAAGATGCCACCTAAATTGCTTTTCTATTCTTATTGCTAGTGTATTTCCCAAAGGACTCAAACCCAAGACTCGAGCTGCACACCAGCATTAGCATGACTGAAAGAAACACTGAAAATGTTTCTGAGCAGATCCTCAACTAGTGAAACTTGGCACTGCTCCACTGACTTCTTGTTTTCACTCCTTCTGTCTCGCTTGTGCTTATGTGTGGGCTGCTGCCCTGCCTTAGACATTTTTTGAGGAACAGACTCTCAGCAAGCAAAGTAGATAGATTAAATAGGTAGAAACTTTTGAGCAACCTACAAGAGATTGAACAACAACCTAAAAATAAAACTAGTTGCAAAATAATAGTATTTGTTTGTGCCAGAACACTGGGCTAGATTCCCAGCTGCTATAAACAAGGATAGGTCTGTTGCTGGAAGTGGAGCTACACCAACTAACACAGAATTATGATCTGCTTTTATTGCCTCCAAAGGACCTACACTGGCTAATGGGGATCTTGCCTATTTTGTTAAATTAATCAAAATTATGTGCTACTACACATATGACAGTTTTGTTCTGAGAAGACTCTCTCTGAGACTGAAGAGGCCTAATTCTCCTTTTTGTAATGCTGTTGTAAATCATCAGTATCACAGCTTTGAGCAATGGCAGAATAAAATTGATAGAGATGAGATGAATAACGCTGCAAGAAAAACAGTTCCCTAGACTTAAGCAGAAATACTGGACTTACCTATGCCTTTTAAACATGGCATCAGAGTCTGTAACACCAACCGGCCATATAGCTCCAATTTTTAATTAATGAAAAGAGGGTATTTTTCTGTTGAGACAAAGGGATATCTCCAAGAACCAGCAGCCGTGTCACTGTGGCTTCATTACCCAGTCTTTGCCTAAGACCACAGCAAACTTTTTTAACATTGCTCCCAAAATTGACCCTCTCTGTGAGAGCAACAGCAGTGCTGGAGTAATGAGAGGGGACCATAGAATCATCAGGGATTGGAAGGGACCTTGAAAGATCATCTAGTCCAACCCCCCTGCCACAGCAGGATCACCTAGACCAAGGCACACAGGAACACATCCAGGCAGGTCTTGAACATCTCCACGGAAGGAGACTCCACAAAGCCCCTGAGCAGCCTGTTCCAATGCTCCATCACCCTCACTGTGAAGAAGTTCCTTCTGATATTTATATGGAACCTCCTCTGTTCCAGCTGGCACCCACTGCCCCCTGTCCTATCACCAGATGACCTTGAGAAGAGCCTGGCTCCATCCTCCTGACATTTGCTCTTTTTTACATACTCTGACTTCTAATCATTGGCACAGGTGATTTTGTGCATGCATCTAAGGAGAGAAAATTGAAAGCTTTTGTGTACAGAACGTGAAAAGTTTTGAACTAAAATTAATTTTAGTTTTTTAGCTCAGTCTCACTTTACAACCAGTTCTTGACCAGGGGCATTTTCTTCTTCAGGTCTTCACTATTTAGAAATTAAAAATAAAATTAAGTTGAAAACAAAGAGCAATCTTTGAGAAAGGAGAAAGGAAGACACTTGAAAGGCTAGGGTAAGATATACTTCCAAAATAAGTAAAATATTTTTTAAATTAGTAATAAATTCAGGGAAAAAAGAAACACACCGTGTTTGACTGTTGGATTTGGCTGGACTCTTGGGACCCTTCTGCTTGGCCCTTTCTTTAAGAGTACCAGTGAGGTTCAAAATGAGCAATAGGCTCAGTTAGAGTTTAAATAAGCCCAAACTCACAGAATCATAGTATCATAGAATAGTTTAGGTTGGAAGGAACCTCAGAGATCTGAAGAGGTTCTAGGTATTGAAGTCAGTATCAGTTATTTGCAGTTCCAGTGGGTTATTTCTTTGTTTCATGCAGAATTTCTTGGCATAATCAGTAAGAAGAAAGTGTGTTAGCTTTTCGGTCAGCATTGTTTGTCTTGGAATCACAGTGTCACAAACATGAAATTATCACCAGAATTAACTGAGACTCCCTTTAAATGCTCCTAAACTGAACAGAACTCTCAGCTTTATTTGCTCTGGTGTTCAGGAACTTGAGGTTCATCCCATATGACCAGAAATTCCTTAACAGGCACAGTATAATGAAATTGCCTCTCACTTATGCACAGAAATGGAATTTGACTCCCTAGCTCGCTGCGGCTGAAATGAAGACATTTCTATGTTAGAGTGGCTTAAACATACTAAATATAGGATGTAACTGTTCCATGTAGCAGATGTATCAATAGGCAAGCTCTAGATGGGAAGATTGAGTCATTTGGGGAGTGAAGATCTAATTGCAGTTGGTCAAGATGGAATGGCAAACCCAGAGCAGCAGGTGAGCAGAAGGGAAGGAGTATACCACCATGCGTATCAGTAGAACTGAGTGTTTTACTGGGCTGAGGCAGAAACAAATAGTTCCATTATAATGTTGTGGGATGGGACAGGCAGTTGTAGGACTCCCTTACAACCTGGAAATATGAAATTAATTACTGGAAATTAAACATTAGTAATTGAAATTAATCGATCAAAGGGATATAGGATATTTTCTGTGGGCCAGTGCTTTCTAAGGTAAATATAACCTTCAGTTTGACTTGGTACTTCTAAATAGGAAAGTAAACTGAGGTTTGAAGTAACTGGCTTAGTGCTGGGAATAGAATGGATGTGAGGAAACCCAAAGTATCTGGTTAAAAGTATTACAGTATGCTGGCTTTCAACTAGTGAACAAGGTATCCACTATGTTGATGGAGTAAAAATATTAAATAAACCAGGACAGACGAGAGTTAAAGAGGTTGAAGATATGAAAAGACATTCCTGTGAAAGGAGGCTTATGCAACCAGTGGCCACATCTGGAAGGTAAAATATTAGTAGAAGGCCAGAGGGCATCAGTGGAAAGAAAATCACCCTATTGAGGAGACAGTGGTAGGCATCCTATGGAGCTTTTAACAGGAGAGAAAAATAAGTCTCCCTGTAGCAGTGTAAAACTATTTAATCTTTCCCCAAAGAACTCCATTTAGTAACGCATGATAATAAGCTATGAATTCTGTATTCATGTTCTTGGCACATCTTATATAACTACCATTAGTTACAGTTACCTTTGGTTACAAGTAAATGCAGCTCTCAGGCTCAAATCAGGCTTCTGATTTTAAGTGCAACCTTAAATTAACAATATGGGGGTCATAAAAAAGGAATTAGAGAGTGACTATTTTAAAAGTGCATTCACCAAAATAAACATTAACAGTGTTATTTAAATGTAAAGAGATAAAAGAGACAAATATTAACATGCAAAGCAGAGATACAAAGCAGAAGACACAAAATTCAACCAGCCTAAAAGACAGAGGTGGCATACCTGGAAGGTTAATTGTACCTAACTAAAGATAAAAGAGCTGAAGCAAGGCATGGTATCACTGGAGGAGTTTAACAATCACAGTTTCAAGAGTGATCAATGTTTTGAAAAAAAAAAAAAAGAGAGTTAAAACTTCACTATCTCCCAAAAACCAAATGTGGTGATAAAACCCAGGCATACAACTAATTCCACAGATGTCTAGGTAGGAGATCTAGTAATGGAAAATTAGGATTTTTAATGAGATTATCAAGATGGATTCACCAGATGTTTAAAGGGTATTTTTGTATTTTTATAAAGTGTTTGATGGAAGGTTGGACTAGATGATCCTTGAAGGTCTCTGCCAGCAGAAGGCATTCTGTTCTGCTGTGAGTATTAACAGCATCTTAGCATTTCTGGTAAATGCATGTGGGGTTTTTAGGTTACTTTATTGCTACGTTATTAGTGAGAAGCAGATATTCTGATAGCTAAGCAGGCTTTACAAGACTGGCAGTTTTGCTTTTCCTTCTGGTTCACTTCTACGTAACGCTAAATATTCATGCCGTAACAATATGTTTCTCATTGAAATGTCTGTTCAAAATTTTGGTTCCATGTCCAGACTCCCACACATCCCCTGGATGATTCAACTTCTCTGTCATGATGACTTCCTTTTACTGATGTCAATATAGAATAACTCAAAAAAAAAAACCCAAATTAGCCCAAAAATTGTACCATATATTTTATAACAACACCTATTCTTGATTTGTTGCGATCACTGTGGTTCTGCATTCACACCTTTAACAATTTGTACAAAAGTAACCCTTTACGATGGCGTCTCTCATCAGGTTCAGCATATTCTAATGTGTTGCATTTAATAACAAGTAGGACAGATTATGGAAGATATTGAGAGGAAAAGTAGAGATTGGTGAAGAAAAGAAGTCAGAAATGAAAACCTTGGACTACTGAAGGGTAAAGGTCACCTCCCACTGGAAACCACTTTTCCGGAGCTGAAGTGTGCCTGCAGAAAATAAAGAAAATAAAAATTATTATTAAAGAGGCCTCCATGATAGAATAATATCTGCAAGCATTAAGAAATCAGACAGCAGAAATGAAAAGCATGAAGTGATTCCAAACAAATGAAGGCTGAGCTGCATTCAGCTGCACTATCTCTTCTCAAGGAGAAAGAGGCAATCTTGGAGCAAACAGAGCATTTGTCAGTGATCAGGGCTGTAATGGAAAGAAATGGTTGTAAGACTTTTTTGCTGTAACGACAGAAAGATGAACTGTATTTAGACTTGCAAGGCTTGATCCAGACTGTCGAGGTTACAGGTTGTTTCTCAAGAACCAGGATCAGTTACGCACAGGTCACTACAGTTGCTGCACATCTGATGAGCATTTCATTCTAGCATAGGTGACATTTCAGGTAATACCCTAATTTCCTGGCATTTTTGGACCATGTTACCAACCAGAAACTGTGGCCAGGACACTCAGTGGAATGTATACACCTGGTATAGATATTGTAAGTTCTGGGGTATCACTGTATCACAGTAATGATAAGGTTGGAAAAGACTTTAAAGCTCGTCCAGTCCAACCTAAACCCAACTAAACCAAGCAAACCTAACATCAAACATCTAGATCATGCCACTCAGCACTTCATCCAGACTAACCCTGAATATGTCCAGAGTGTTCAAGACTGTAGGGCCAGACTGGTAAATCTAGCAAATTTCAGTGCATCATGCAGTATGTCAGGAACAGTCCCAGAAGGTGCTGGATTTGCAGTATCATCACAGAACTACAATGCTTCCTGCTTCTAATTTACCCTGCGTAATACTCAGTGAATTCAGGAATGAATGTTGGCTTTTTACCTTCCCTTCCTTTCCCTTCCCTTCTCTCTCCCACCCACCTTGCCTTTGCTTGCTGATGGGGACATGTGCACTCCCTTGAATCATAGCCACCCTATAAAAACACTGTCAGGCTGTGTGGACAAAAATAGAGCCCCGTAAATTGTGTTCATATAAGAGGGTGACTGAATCATCACTGATATCAGTAGAAATGGGAACTCATAGCCTATAAACCCTAATAGGTTCTCCTCTGCCTAGTATTCTTGGTATTATTCATACGCACACAATCTTTCATTAAAAAGATTTGCTTGTTTAAAGGTATTTTTAGCATCTGAAATGACCTCTCAACTGACACACTATTTGTCAGATATGCTATTGTCCAGATTAATCTTCAGGAGATTATCTCTCATAGCTCTGAAAGTGCTTTGTTTCACCAGACTTCCATATTCTTCTCAGATTCTTTATCTCAAAGCCTCTGGCTTTTCTGTGATCCTTAGATTGCTTTTTGTTTCTGTGATCCTTAGATTGCTTTTTGTTTCTCATTGTCTCTGAACCCTCATTTTTAATTCTTTCCCAGTTTCTCCCTACTCCCCCTTTCTTACAGGATCCACTGTGAGCACAAACAAGGTATCCATCAGTCTAACGTTCTTTTCCTACTGCTATACAACATCAGGCAATGTCAGTGCTTCAAAGAACCAACAGCATCACCAGTACTCATCTGCCCAAAAGATTTAACCAACAAATACTTGGCACACATTTTCTTATGGTAGGTACCCCCAATACCTAGTAAGATAGCTTTGAGCAGGCTTGTGCAGACAGTATCAAGTAAGGATACAATTACTACTTGATCTATTAAGTTGAAAGAAAGGTTTCACAGTAAATCACAAAAGAGTTGTTATTTTTGATTTCTGTTAGCGCAAATGTGGTTTGCAGCAATGTTCATTTCAGAAGGATAAACTTCTGAGAGCTCATTTCGGAATGTTTCTCTGTGTGACCTTCCTACTGCTTTGATTCTCCTCTATAGCAGAATCGCAAGGTAAACATTCATAATCAGATTACACAGCCCAGTGATTCTGAATATTACCTGATTACTTCACTTCCCAGACTCAAGGTACACAATGACATCCTTCAAAACTAAATGAGAAGTACAGAAAGACAGGCAGTAATACTTGGGAGGGGAGATAGCTTTACTGGAAAAAAATCCTGGAAAATAATTTTCTGAAAAGGTATATTAAAATTATATGGTTGCCCCTCAGACAGCAAGGGCTCACTGTACCTTGATTTTTTAAAATCACCATAAAATGTGCAGCTAATGCACACCGCAGCAGCATTACACTGGAGCAAGGCTATGGACCAGAACTAATTCTCAGTTTCTGAACTGAATCATGAGCATTTTCATTCCTCTGCTGAGATACACCAGAGACAATGTTCAGGCACTTCAGATGCTGGGATAAAATGCTTGAAAAGTCATGAGGTTCCATTCTCAGCTTTTCTGAAATCTGTTGCATTGCATTGGGCAGGTTGGTGGTACACGCACGCGGTGTTTCATTGTGATGAGTTTTATGAGATAAGGCAGTTAATTTTGTAAATAAACTGCAGTTCATTTAGAAAAGCCAACTGAAAAAATGATGCAGTGTAATTGACTGGAAGGAGTAATAGCCTTCATTTACGACCACGAGAAAATGACACTCTAGAGCTGGAATATTAATGAAGAGTTCAATTAAAGTCTAGAAAAGTCTAAATCACCATTCTTTGAGTTTTTCCTCATTTGCACTTTGAAATGACAGGAAAGAAGCTTTGATAATGCAGTATTCAGGAATATAAAGCAGATGTAAAAGCAACTCTTAATCTTTGCTTTAAAAATCTCACACCTGCAGAAAAAATACTGAGTATCTTCTGCCTCTGTGATCTTGAAAACGACTTTCTGGAGCAATAAACTACCCGACATCAAATAATTAGACTTATATCAAAAGACAGTGTCAAATTCAGACCTGAGGCAAGTAAGTAGGGTTCTGCTTCTGCCAATAGGCTGTTTTGAAATTGTCATGCCATTATTTTTATAGGCTGTGAAGATAATTTTTGAGCACGCTAAATAAAGTGGTGAATATACTCTTAACAAAATGTTCTCTTTTAAAACCTCCATTGAAATACAAGGAGTGGGCAGCTCATGCTGCTAGGTGAATGTGAAATGAATTACTTTAAGAAGATACAGTGACTCCGAAATTATCGTCAATTAGAGTTGCCAAATTAAGTAAGAAAAAATAATGGACAAGATATGGAGGTGGGAGTTATGGAGATATAGTTACTACTAAAAATACAGGCAAAGCTGCAAAGGCATCATGACACAGTACATAATGATTTGCTTATTATTCAGCATCTATTAAAAATCAGCTTTTTAAGAACTTACATTCTGTTGGTTTCCTAGATCAAATAGTTGCTAAATTGCTTTCTACTGGTCCCAGTACTGAATTACTACACTTAATGCTACATTTTCAATGCCATAGTATTTAAGAAAAAGGTATATTGTCTAGCTGTACACTGACTATACATGCTTCGCCAATATAAAACCTATCCATTGAAGCATCTCTTGAAGATCTAAAACTAATCAAATCCACAACAGTCAGGATTTTTACTAGATGTCCCAGGTTATTAATCAGATTTCATCATATGTTCTCTTAAGCCACTATCTGCCACAAATTCAGATTCTTTTGAGAAGTTTTACCATTTCCAGATATTTTCTGTGCTATAAAGATTTCTTTTAGACAACAAAAGGAAAGACAACACTTGTCAATGGTTTATTTGCAGAAAGCTCTTTACTGATTAGCAGCGCTAGAAGTGATTTGAAAATATTTACCTGGAGTCCTGAAATAAAAAGTGTGCCCAAGTTTCTGCCTTTTCAGGATTCAAAATAGCAAGTGTCTTGGGGCAGACACCATCAGAAGATTTTATTTGCACATGGTGCTTAGCACAGTGAGACCCAGGGTTTTGACTGCAGCCCCTGAGTGCTACTGTAATAGAAATAATAAACGATAATAATAATAATAATAAAGTCTGCTTATTAAGTTGACAGGCAATTTTTGAAATAATGAGTCATCAAAGAAACTAATTTTTTCCCAATAAGCAATTCAGCCATTTCCTCTCATCACAGATAATATACATCTGCCTTCTGTGCTGTTTGCAGAAATTCTGTAGATGTGCTGTGTCTTCTCATGAGAAAATTGGTTCATGAAATGGAACAATTTTTCTTAGACTCATGATTTCTTCTTTATTGAGGGCCAAATTGAGCCTGTGTTCAATTGCCCATGTCTGGGACACCAAGTAGTTACAGTACCTCCAGAGCAAGCTGGGGAAGAAATTGTGACTCAGAGAGTTCCAACCCCTTTCTCAGCCTCAGCTGCCTACTTCCTCCAGAAAGAGAGTAACCTGCAAACGCTCTGTAGTGTAGACTACTCACCACCCCTGCCAGCTCAGCTCAGCTCACTGCCATGTTGAGAGGCGAGAGCCAAGATTACTTTCACACCCTCCTCATGTGTGCAGAGGACATGAAAAAGAAAGAGGCTTTAAGTGAAAAGCCTTAATTCTCCATCCTGTGGCAAACTCAAAATCTATGGAGGCCATGTGGAGACCTAGTGCTTCAGTATGGAGGGAAAAACCTAAGCATCAGTCTGGCCCTTTGTTATCAGCTATGTGATTAAGAAAACAAAATCCCCCAAATCAGAAAAGTCAATTCCTTCTTCTACCTAACCAAACCCTAACTTGCTTGGGTTTTTTTTAATTTTTCTTTGACTTGGAACAGCACCCATAAAACCTTAAGAGACCCGAATCGAGGTATTAAGCACACAATGTTCTGTTGGCATGCATGTCATGTTTCACTGACAATAGTCTATGGCAAAGCATTAATGTTTATAGCTCTTCTTTCACAGATTTTAAAGTTGCCAGTGGCAACTGAAGTGCCTTTGATTGCCTTATTTGCTATGTGGATCCATATTAATGACTAAAGTAGCCAGATGATTTGAGCTCTCTCAAAAAAATCACCTCTGATTCTGGATCAAAGGCATGTTTAACAATATCCACAGTCCTCATGCGTCCACACCACACAATTTGATGTACTCATCATCAATCATATGCCTTATGATTAATTTGAGTCGTTATGAGTAACGTCTATCACCGCAGTCCTGGCATGAATAATTATTGTTCTGCACCCTGCTGAGATAACTAATTTCTGACAAAGACCTGCAATTTGATATCTGCATAAAAAGAGAGATGAAACAGCATTAGTTTATTAGAATGGTATAGTCAGTTCAAAATCTTTTGTAATAAACTTTTCTAGTATCCTAGGGATTCATGACTATTTCAAAGAAAAACATGTGAAACAGACCTCGAGAGCCTGGAGATGCTGTCTTTGCAATTACCCCTGGATGTTAACATCAACATACGGGATTTGTGTATGAAAAATAGTAACAGGATTGTGCAGTCTGATGGTTTCCTGGAGACTTGTACTGCAAATACAAGCAATCACAGAAACAAAGCCAGGCCATTCTGAGGAAGACAGAGGCAGGATCACAATAGGATGGAATGTAACACCAAAAAAAGTCCAGTGAAATCTAGAGATGATGAGTCAGGCTGGATAATAAGACAGACACAGAAGAGCTAGGAAGCTAATAAGCAGAGCTGTCACCAGCAAACCAAATTTAAAGTGTGATCCACATGGGCAAAAGAAACCTTACCAGCAATAGTGTTTATCCAGAATGCAATCTGAAACACATCAAGACGTTTCACCCTTGTGTGTAATCGCGAAGTTCCTCCCTCAGGAACATCAGCAGCACTGCCTTGAGCAACAACCCTGGTGAGAGCAGTGCTACGGCTCACACACAAAGGAAGGAAAGCAAGTTGACCCTGTTTGTGTCTACCATTAAGTCAAACAGGACCAAAAAAACTCAGGTTCTCTATCTTCCAGGCAGGTGTTTGAGGCACTAGATAGCTATTTTTGTTCTAGCTTGAAGAACATTTAAGTATGACATGTGAAATGGAAAAGAACTAACAGAAGAGACTGAGAAGTTCTCAATTTCAAAATACCCTACAGTCTGGCAATTGAGCTTCTTCTTACCAACGAAATGAAAAAGACTTACATTTTCTAGTCTTCCAAGAGCAGAAGAGGGATTTGAGCCCAGGTTTCCCACAGGCTGTATGAGAGCCCTTACTAGTGTGCAAGTGAGTAAAGCAGACAGTGCCTTCTGCTGTGTGAATCTAGACTTTGAAGCCATAACAAGAGATTCTGGCAGTTGGGGCAGGATGTCAGTTTAATACCATCCTGCCTTCTTTCTACGTGCACATGTATTGAAAGGATAGCAAAAAATATGTGACAAAAGCTTCTTACCTTTACAATCACAGAAATGGCTACCCAGAAAGTCAGCATATGGGCCTCTTGCCCCAGCTTTGCTATAGTTTTGCTTTTCTTTCTCTTTTTTTCGTTTTTTCTCCCTACTGTAACTGCAGTTCATCAGCTCTTCTAAAACTTGAATAGACCAAGCTGTTTTAAACACATCCTCTAGTGATTCAGCCTTAGTATCATGGCTGTGGTACAAATTCTGCCTACAACTGTTAAGGAAAGACAGTTTCCTTCTTTCTTGGCGTGCATCTACAACAGCATCCCTTCCCCCAAAAAACACTGCCTGCTTCAGCCTCCTTCTTCTCAAAGATATGAACTTTTATACTAGACTTAATCCTTCATTTCAGGTCTTGTAGAAATAACCTCGTTATTTTTCAAACATAAGCACATATCATTCTCTGCTACTACTCTCTACCCATTGTTTTTTAAAAAAGTCTTGCAAGTTTCTCAGGGTGCAATTTCTGTCACACTTGTATTTCTGACTTAGCAGACACTTCTGACTGATTACTCTGATAGTTTCAGTTAGTTTAACTGCATGTATTAGCAGTATGAGTATGAAATCAGTATCTGTATTATTTATTGTCCTTTATGTAACTATTTTTCCCTTATTCTTCACCACATGTAAGAATTTGCAGACTCTGAAACAGCAGTAAGCAGTAATGCGTGTTCTTTTGATCTTGACAGAGCACTGCTTCTGAGGCCTGAAGATGAGCTGTCACATCTATTAGTAGAACTTCTACATTCCTGAAAGGTTTGGAAAAATAAATAAAATAAGACTCTATTCCACATTTTATCAGTCTCCCATGAACTCTTAGATCAAAGACTTGAAAAGAACAGTCTATTTTATTCTGCAATATATCAGTAGAGTTTAAGGTCACAAAAGACCAATAGGTCACTCAATGTGCTCTTTCGTATATCACAGCCCAATAAAGGTACATTTGCATTGAGGTAATTACTTTTGTCATTAGACTACTCCCTGCAACAATTTGCATGAATCATCCTTCCTGTTAAATATATCTTCTCCTTTCTGAACTGAAATTGTCTGGCTTCAGCTTCTAATCACTAATTTTGCTGTTCCTCTCTCAGATTTTGCTTCACTCCATGAAGCTGTTCACCCTGAAAGTCACTGCACACTTGATACAAGCACTCTATTAATATTTTGTTTTATCCTTTATTGTCCAGCATTTACTCCATCTCGTTAATGCTGCATTTAATTCTCTCGTTAATTCCTGCATTTAAACCAGTCTCTCCCTGTAAAGGGCACTGGTACTTTGGTGTTGTTACAGCTTTTACTTTAAAACTGCACTTGCATTTTCACATCTGTTCAGACCAGCGGTTATGCTGGAATTAGCTGGGTCTTCCTTACCATCACAATAATCCATCAAACATGAAAATCCAATCCTCATTTTACTAACTCCCACCCACTCATAGCTCAAAATAGCCTGGATTTGATAAGCTTCCAGGTGCCCTGCAAAGATGAGAGAGAACTTTTAGGCAAGGTTCAAGAAATGCTTGTCATAGTGGTGAAGGGGTAAAAATGAGTAACTCAAGTGTTTAGCTCATTGGATTTCTCTTGGAACAAGTTCCTGAAATGGTGATTTTTGTAGAAACAGTGTCATACCGCACAACAGTGAAGTGGCAAGTTACTTTCTGAAATAGTTTTACATCCAAGTAAAGTGAAAAGAACAAGCTTTACAGAGCTGCACTAGGGAATTAGCCTTAATGTAAGTAGAGCTATGTTTCTTTTATAGCACAGAAATGTCTGATGAATTTTCTATGATTTAAATGACTTAGGTTATGGGGATTTTATTTCCTATTTTACTTGTGTGCATACATCCTTTGGCCTTTAGACCTGAAATTGGCTGTGTCATTTTTTTTTCATGTGTGTTCACTGCACAGATGAGGGAATGACTATGGTGCATTTAATAAAATATTAAATTCAGGTTTTAGGAGATTGAAAAGCAAACAGCTTTCAATTCCCAAATCATGAATATCAACATAGCAGCTTGCTTCACAGTGTCAAGGTTTGAGTTCAAAACGCAGACGAAGATTCCCATTCCATGAATAAATTACTCTTTGGAAAGGCAGAAAGAAAAAGAGGAACAATCATTGGGTTACCGGTTCAATAATCGCAATCACACCATCATGTTTGAACTCAGAAGGCAGTAGTGATGATCTGAAGTAGGTATGCACTTTGGGTGCATGATCACTAATTATTACCATTCTAAGTGTGTTTTGTAGCTTAAATTAAAATAAAATTATTAAAAAAACCATACATGTGACCAAAAAATAAGAACAAACTTCATCACCCAGGTACCTTTTAGCCTACAATTTTACATAACTAAAATAAAGTCATGTACTTTTACATAACTACATAAAAATTTATTTAGTTTGCATTATTTTGTTTTCTTGTCACACTTGTACAGCAACCTGACCTGTTTTCCTCTAGTTTCTTATCACTAGCGAGCACAGCAGAACTTCAGCTGAGTGTCAGATCAAGCTGTGTTGGAGAAGTCTGACTCTCCTCACTATAGACCAGATTTCTGCTTTTTCAGATCTTCCCCACATTGCAGTGATGCTACTTTGGCATCAAAATGAAATTTGTTCATTTGTTTCAGTTTCCTTCATTCCAGCATGGAAATGAAGCAAAAAGAGGAATCATATGTACCAGCAGATTTTGCCACAGGGAAGGACTTTCTAGTGCTGATTCCATATTGATACAGAATTTTAAGTTTCAAAAACCTCAATTAAATATTTCCTTACATTGCTTGCCAGTCCGTGGCTGCTGCCTGACTGCTCATTTTCCACACTTCTCAGCAAAGGCAATGACATATTGGATGATCTGGAGGAGCAATACTGTGTACTTGAACTACACACAGGCAGAGGGGCAAGTGATTTCTCTCATCTTAGGATAGATACCATGCAAGTGGAAGATCTTCTTGAGGTGCATGCAGGAAAGAACTGGAAAGACCAGTATAAACCATACATAACAGCAAATACTACTCTGATTTCAGTGTTAATAAATTAAAGACTGAGGTTCCCAAGAGGAGTTTAAGATATGTCTAAACCATCAGACATGGTCGCACCATCACTCTACTGCAAGAAGCCCACCAGGCTTCACCACAGTTCTCCTGAATTTGCCTGGGAAGGAAAAGCAGGCAAACAGGCAGGAGGGACACATCCAGCCAGGGCACCACTCCCAATAAGTGAAAGACCAAGATCTTGGTGCATGTGTGTATATATATGTATGTAGCCCTTCCCTTGCCCATTGATGTGGCCACTAGGTTGGTGAAGCAGGACTTGCCTTTGGTGAATTCTGGCTTTCTCAAAGCACCTGCCTGACCTCCATGTGCCTCAGCAGAGCTTCTACGAGGATCTGTTCCATGGCATTCCGAGGCACAGAGGTGAAACTAATAGGTTGCTGGTTTCCAGAGTCATTTCTACCCCTTTTAAAATGGGTGCAATGTTCCCCTCTTTCCAGTGAACAGGGACTTCACCGGACTGTCAGGACTCTTCATTTATAGAGAGTATCTTGGCAACTACATCAGCCAATTCATATAGCCTTACGTATACTCAGGTTCCTCAGGTGGACACAAACCTGATCTTCTTTTACAATGAGATGGACTAGTCACAGCCCATTGACTTGGGAGGCATTAAAAGAGAGATTGTCTGTGAAGACTGAGGTCAAGAATTTGTTGGGTACCTATAGGATGCTTATACAATATGGTAAACAGGAAATAGAATAGTGCTTATACATCATTACCTTTAGCTAGCAATGTAAGAAGGAAATCATGGTGGTTCTACCAAGGAAACTAGTCCTTTGGAAAGCTTTACCTATAATAATATATTCTTTGGCATTAAATATATACTTTGTGCAGGCAACACATTTCTATTTTTAATACACAATCAAGATTTTTGTAAAGATTTTGAATTTGCCTATTCTGCTGATTTTGCAGAAGACTGAGCAGTCTGAGAGCCATGTGAACTGTGGCTCTTAAGGTGCAGTCTCTGAATTGTAATAATGGCAACTGAAGCATAATTTCAGGGAAGCGTTGATATTTCTTTTTCTCACTTCTTGCTATAAGCTAGCAAAGTGCCATCTCTTTCAATAAATGTGAGTAAAGACATGGAAGACACCTACATATACCTAAACATTGAAATTTAAAGATCAGAGGAAAACAGTCTACCCTAAATAATTTCATCCAACTTTATTTCAGGCTTGTAGCCTTCAGTCTAGCCCAGTCTTGTTGTTGCTGTGGTAGGGCCTGGCACATCGTAATGCTTTTATTACAGCCATCTGTACACCCTTATTTGGGTACCCACAAGGTCAAAGAGAGAATATATTGGATCCATCCTGTTCTCTGGTTATTCAAGAAAGCATACATCAGAGCAAGGGTCTGCTGTGCAATAAGGACTCTCAAGACTGACGTCAGGAAGTAAAAAATAATGAAATTAACCAAAAAAGGAGTCTAAAATCACGTATCAACTCTAGTCTTTATTTATGTTTTCTTTAATCTCTCCCTATTTCCAATGTTCCTTCTTATTTTTGAGAAGTGTTTGCTCATGAAAGAATGTGTAACACATGAGCATTGAAGAAGGCTGGATTTGTTTTTCAAATTAATCTTGTGAGGATTCAGTAATTGCTGCAAAACAAGAGTTATTAATTGATCTGTACAATACTACAAGCTTTGGTATTTTCCTTTCTAGTTCTCTCATTCAGCACCTACAGTGCGGTATTTTAAGGTCTCAACACCTACATCTTTTAATTTTGCTATGAAATGTTCTGCAACTTTACTTTTCTGTTATCGCTTTATATTTTGCAGGCAGAGTATTGATTTAATTTACAAGCATTACAGTTTTCTACAGCTACAGCTCTTCATTTTGCATCCTTTTTATATGAGCATGTCTAAATCTCTAGAAAATTGAAATGCCACACTAGTAATACCTGCTTCTACTTAATATGTCAAAAATGTAGTTTTATAACTGAGTATAAAAAAGACATTCAGATTATTGACATTTAACTGTAAGGAATATGAGACTGCCATTATTTACAAGTGGTTTATGACTTTCTTTTATGAATAGGTTTAAAGAACTTTGTTAATTATATGCTGCATGAGTGAAAAAAGCCTCTACTTACACATTTTAAATGCCCTTTTTTCTATATAATTACCTTTAAAGTAAGATGAGCATTGCTGCACTGCATTAAATTTATACTCTGATATGTTCTCTGAATGCGCTATAAATGCAGAGGTTCTTTCTTTCTTAATAGAATTTCACTTTTCTCATCTAGAGTTTCAATATTTCAGAGGTCTTTTCATTTGATTATACATGCAAATCACTTGGGAGACCTAATATACTTATCTAAAAATTACTCATTCCTGTATAACGAATTTAACAATCTCATCTACAGTGACTAGGATTCAAAACTGTTTTAGACTCCTCCACAGAATTGCTCTGATTCTCTTGGATACAGATCTTGCCACCTAGCCAAGCTGTAACCAGTGCACTTGAAGGTCACGGGCAGGTTAATGACTATGTACAATACAACGTTTGAACCGTTTCTGCACATTTTACATGTCCTGCTTTGAGGGGGGGGAGCGGGGGGACTCACTCGATCTGCTACGGCTGATTCCTATGCACAACTCACTTGGGTTAAGATGGAAAATATACTAGCAGGAGAATATCAGCATCAAAGCATCTGTGGTGCCAAGTAGTCATAGCCATGTCCCCTCTTTATACCCCTGGAGAGAGACTTTGAGGTGAGGTGTCAACAGTAGCAAGTGTCTTGCAGCAAGATGCCCAGATGAGATGGGCAGCTGTATGCAGGCGACAAGCAGTGTGACACCCAGCAGCCACTGGGAATGTGTCCAGGTTTATAAGGAAGATAACCTTCTGGTAGGATTAAAAAAAAAACCAAACAAATTACTCAGGCACTAAGTAGTTTTACTAAAGATTTGCATTTGGGTTTGGGTTCAAAGATAGATGCGTTCATGCCTAACTAACTAAAGCCTACTTGCTGTGGCAGCTTTCGTTTTTTCAAGATACTCATACTGCACAATGTACCCAAAAAATAACAAATTATTCTGTCAAAATGCTTCTGTCTGGCACGGCAATTATTTATTATTATTACTTTTTAAAATTCTGCGTGCAGGAAATGGAGCTTTTTCAACACCTGCCTGTACACAATGGCAATGACATTCTCAAGAGTGATCTTATTATCTACTTTGGATCCAGTTATGACATCCGTCTTCTTGCAGTTTAGGTCCCCAGCATCACTGTACAGTGACCTTATGATCTGTAAAAAATATAGATAAATTTGATGCACACAATAGTTTCCCTTGGAGAAAGGACAAGAAAGTAAGAGCATTAGACTAGTTTGGATTACCCCTTCTATTCTAAAAGCAGCCCAAAGGTAATAACCCTACTTGTAGTAAAGAGTCAGTGCTTCAAGTCATAGAGTCATAGAATCATTAGGGATCAGAAGGGACCTCGAAAGATCATCCAGTCTAATCCCCCTGCCACAGCAGTATCAC
>VZRI01003148.1:294972-315486 GCA_013397515.1 Upupa epops
ACTTCCTTCATCATCTTTGTTGCTCTATGCTGGACAACCTCCAGCAGCTCTGTGTCCTTCTTGAACTGGGGGACCCAGAACTGGACTCAATACTACAGATGTGGCCTCACTAGAGCACATCTCACTAGAGGGGGAGAAGAACCTCACTCGATCTGCTAACCACCCCTCTTCTGAACCCACCCAGGATGCTGTTGACCCTCTTGGCCACAAGAGCACATTGCTGGCTCATAGTCAGCTTGCTATCCACTACGACCCTCCGGTCTCTTTCTCCTACACTGCTGTCCAACAGATCTGGTCCCAACCTATACTGGTACCTGGAGTTGTTCTTGCCCAGATGCAAGACTCTACAAAATTCAGTCTGGTTCATAACAGAATATGTCCTTTTGATATGCTAAAAACATAATTCATATTCCCTTTAATGACACTATGAAAATAGTACTCATACCACACACACCATAACGATACCATGAAAAACATCACCTAGACTATGACATGAGACAGAACAGAAGAAGCAGCACTGTTGGGGCAGGGAGTTGGTTTCCTATCAGAACTATCATCAGGAAATGAAAAGAAAATTATCCTTCTCCAAAGCACACTTTAGCAACTTCAACGGCAGTTCTTTCACCTAAAGAACACCAAGATACACCACCCCCTTCCAATTGTTAGAGACATTGCTTTTCACTTTTCTCCAGTGCAAAAAGGGTTTGTCCTATTTCCTTCCAATGAGGTAGGATGAAGTGGGTCTACTTTGTCCGAAGAGCTAAATTTACTATTCTGAAAGAGTAAAACTATGCCTCAGAACAGAAGATTGATTGCAATTGTAATTGTAGAAATTATCAGCCTATATTAGACTCTCTTGTGTAGAGCTATAACTTGAGAAAGCACATGTTTTCCCCAAGGAAATTACTGTAGTCATTTACTTACCTGACAATTTTTTACAGTATTCTTCATTCTCTCCCTTTTTTTTTCTAAGTTATGATGTACTAAAATCTCATAACCTTTCCCATTATGAAATCTTTAATTACATCTGTTGACTTCCCATTTTCCAGCGTTTTCAGTGGGGAGTTTTAAGAAGGAAAAAATTATTTCTTTCTGACATATGCATAGGAAAAGAAGGACTATTAATGGGTGAACAAATGTCACTTGGTTGAGGGTAAAACAGATGATCCAATCATTTCTAAACGGACTACTTTCTGTTCTGAGAAAGTGCTAACAGAACTAAATAGAGATGATCAGAAAAATGAAAGAAGAGTACATATTGGATACTTTTGACTTGCCTACAGCATATTGTACTTTTGAATTTATGGCAATTTGTGATAAGCCAGGATCCCTTCACATTAACTAAAAAGTTAAAATTATCAGTATATTCTAGAAGATATACTGGAAATTTCAACAAATGAGCTGCACTCGGAAAGAAGTATAGAAAAGCTGTTGATATTAGAGGAAATGGTTCTGTAAAAGGAAGAGAAATAGATACACCAAGAGTGTTCAGGACAGGAGAGAAGTTTGATAGTGTATGAGCACTTACAAAATGAAAATGACAGATTCTAGTAGGAAAAGGCAAAAATAATTGAGGGGTAGAGAAAAGGTTTTTTTAGAAAAAAACCTAACTTGCAGCTGAATTTAACAGATTTGTAATAAACAATGCAAGTTAAAAGCTTTCACACTCCAAACCAATTAATTCAATAGATGCTTTAAAATATTTTATAAATACTTCATTAGCGTGTTTGTTTGTACTTCGTTTATAGCATAAAAGTTCTCACCTCTGTCTATTTGTGGTTAAGAGCTCACAAGCACAGGGTGATGCATTATACTCAGTTTAACATACTTTAAGTATACTTGTGTAGGTAGCCATCTCTCTTTCCTCTGCTCATGCTTCATCTCACTGTATGTGATCTACACTGGTAGCCACACATTTCCATCAAAGAGAGTGAGAGCACTTAGACCACAGTATCAAGATTACCTTTGTATTCCAATCTCAGCAGCTAATCTGTGGAAGATTTGAGCAGATGCTCATGCTGTTCCTAGGTAAACAATACAAGTGTCTCTGGTGCCACTATTCCAGTTGGTGTATGTGCACTGTCTATCAACCCCATGTTTCATGCGTACATGATGTGTAACGGGTTTATGTCCAGTTTTCTACAGAGCTGTTGTAAAATGTATTCTGAGATAATAAATTAATATGAAGTGTCTACTTTAATGAGACAATCTGAGGACACAAGTTGCAGAAGTAGTTGCATTCAGTACTAACAAAGTGTAAGGACTGAGAGGCTTATGTGACTTGCATTAGGTCTCCTAGTGGCATCAATTAGAAAATCAGATTGTTTTTTCATAGAACCACGGAGTAATTAGGGTTGCATTGACCTTCAAAGGTCATCAAAGTCCTACCCCACATAGGACTCTTGGTTGGCCAGTACACAAGACAGATAAACCATCATTTCCCATAAAATACTGAAAACTGTATATCATGAATCAATGACTAAAAGAAGAATAGAAAGAAAAGGGAGGACCCATGAGATAAGGCTTTTAAATATTACTGTGGAAAAATGCAATATTCCTGCCCTCCAGGGTCAGGAGACAGAAAGACACCTTCTCTTGTTCTTTGCATGTATGGATAGTCTTTTTCTCCACACTATCACAGACCATGACAGCACTCAGCGTACACTTAGCTCTTGCTACCTTTCCTGGGCTAGTAGGTTCCCTACAAACTTGCAAGTCTTCTTGTGCTAAAGCTGTTTGCTGAGGAGAAGAAGTTTAGAAAGTGCTGGTGTCTCCCAAGTTGCAGTGCTGTAGGATATTTCTGCCAATGCTTCTGAAGCAAACCCAAGCCTTTCACTAGCAACATTTTCTCATTTCTATTCTATATGGTCCTCATTTCTATTCTTTTTTATTTTAATTAAAATATTACAGCTTGAGTCCTACTTAGAACAACAAAAGGTCTGATGGAAAAATGCTTGAATGTTAAGAAATTGTAGGATTTGAGCATCTTTTTGTTAGCATTGCTGTATTTCAGAAATATATTTTAATCTAAATCGTTTGAAAAAATGTCCAGGGTACAGTTAATGGATTTAATTACAAATAATACTGTTCTGACCTTTCTCCAACTAGATGTAGACATTTCACCCTCTAACAACTGCATTTTTAAATTCACTGATGGCATATTGTTATTAGTAGACAAAAGACCATTGATGATATCCACAGATCTAAAGCTTTTGATTTAATCATCATGTTCTCCTGATTACAGAAATCACTATTCTTTGGTCAATTATTCCTGCTGCTATCTTGGGTTGAATTTTATGGGCTATTGTAAAAATGTTAGAGAGACAAATTCTAGTAAAACTGGTGCACTTGCACGTTATTTGAAAATGTTGATTGACCCTTATTTGTGCAGGAAAAACAAACCACTCAATAACAAACAGCTCTCTGAACTGAATATAGAGGCCTGGGAGTCTGTTTTGCCATAGAATAATCTGGCAGAACAGATTTTTACAGTCCTGTTTCAGCAGAGGCTAATGGTACCTCAAAGCTACTGTAAATTCTGCCAATTAAATACATTTCTGAGAGAACTATATGTTAGCTGAACAAAGTTGTACACTGTTTGAGCTAACAACATGGCACCTGTGCTGTGACTGATTGGCGTTGGTCTGAGAGGAAACAGCTTGAGATTTATCTCAGGAAAAGGTCTTTCCACTTGGACTAGGCACCATGTGGGAAGCCCTAGATATGCCTATACCTCCTAATGCAGAACACAGTGTGCCTGAGAGGAGAAACTTTTACCCTCTCTGTAGAGCAGATCAGGTGAGTCCTTCTGGACCAACACACACTATCAGAGGAAGCTTTTAATCCTCTGGTGGCCTGTTAAGGTCACCTGTGTAACTCAGAAGGAGGTTGGTGGTTGCTCAAGCCCACCTACTCTCTTTAGTGCCTTAAATGTCAGAAGCCAAAACATATTGGAAAATGTCATCTCTGTGGATTTCTGAAAATTACTAAAAACCACACAGGAGATTTTGTCCACTGTAAGACAGTGAAAGAAAACCCGATTCCATCAATGAAGCCAGTAACTTTGCCATAACTAGTTATGTGACACTATGCCAACCAGCCTACAGGCTGTATTCCTAGCTGAAAGTTACAGCTACAACCTACCTGTTCATATAAACCTATTTGCCAGTGAAATCTCTGACAGTGCAAACGCATCAGTTTTGCTTTGAAAAGCTCAGTAAGACTTTACAAGCTTACTCACTTACTGAGTTAAACTACATCTGATTCAAAAGTCTTGTTCTTCCCATTACGAACTGACAACCATCTTCACAGATCTTGAAAACATCTCTGAATCAAGTGAGTTCAGTCATGTGGATTTCTTTCATGTATTGCATGATTAGAAACCTGCAGCTTTAGTTTTACTGTGTTTGTTCCCACATCCTGCAACTGACTCTGTATCCTTCCAAAGGGAAATTATTTACTTTCCATTACTTCAAAATACAATTTATAATTTTAATTCTATACTTAAAGAGGTATCTGTACATATACAATGTGGTTGGGTGCGTATGGACTTTGTCCCTGACGAAAGATTTCTGTTCTTACATATTTCCCTTGGAGATATTCTCACCGCTTCAGGTCATTAGAGTAACCAGCTGGAATACAACCTGCTTTAAATAGAGAATTTGAAATAAATATACAGACTGCTGTCCTAATAGCAAAATACTCAGTGGCCGTGAAATGCAAACACTGACGTGAATGCTTATTTGCTACAATAGACATAGTTATCTGCTAGTAGCTCCAGAAAAGGAAAGCAACCTCATCATGACAATCAGTTACAGAATCATAGAAATTAAAACTGTGAATTAATAATGAGACCCGGCTTTCTCAGTACAAAGCTAGATTGCTTCTCAGTACATGTATTTGAAAATGCACCCACCCTTTTTCATATTTCCTTGACTGGTGTTTTTCCAGTTACTTTGCTGTCTAATAGATTGTAGTCTCTAGATGTGTTTTAAACACTCCATTTACATTTTCCTGTAATTTATTTCTTCTATCTTATGATATCTACCCCAAAAACTGCTGCCTTAAAAGGATTTTCCTTCTCCATATATGAAAACTGTTACCACGTTGCTCTTATTCATTGTTTAATCAAACTAGATGTATTCAGCTTCAAAATTAATCCCAGATGATTTTCCCCATTGATCAAAGTGGATTAACTCTTCTAGGACTGACTTAAAAACTCGAAACTACTACAGAGATTTTTCTTTGGTAAATTAGCTGTTTGTTCCCCTATCAAAAACACTTATCCAGGTTGGTAGTGACTGAAATTCATTATCATATAATGGCAGCTGGTATTATTACAGATTTCTTTCCCCTGTGGCATATGTTTTCAATACTGCTATTTATGATACAGCTTGAATGCGCTAACAGATAGTCAAAATCATGCAGCAAGCGTGCAAAGTTCTGAGCCAGACACAAATTTAAAAAAAATCAAAAGAAAGCATTTCGGTGTCAGTGCCATGATTCAAATGTTCTTTTCTCAGCCAAAACGGACTCATAACGAGCATATTTTGTTATCGTGCCTTTAAAGGATGTGTTTTTCTCTCACTCCAACTCTACCAAAAAATCTTCCTTACTGCCTTTTTCAAAGTACTTATATGAATTAAGAGTACAACTTCCATTAATTTTCCATCCAAATCTGTTTTATTTCTGAATGATCATTTGGTTTGGGTATTTAGGGTTTTTTTAGTTAACCTTTCCCATGAACTGCATTACTGACCCATCTGATTTGTTGCCTGTCAGTCCCCCACCTCCTCATAACTTCCAAACCTGCTGGCCAATTTCAGCCAAATATAAGAACAAGACCAAAGCTGGAAAGAGAAAGCTCACAAGTTTCACCGAGTTTGGTGGCTGAAGAGAGGACACAGAACCAGACCAATGTCCCAACAGCACAAGTCACAGCTCAGCAGTTATCTTTTTTGACTGACATCTTGCTACCCTATCAGCACATATTCTGCCAGCATGCCAGTCCAAAAGTAGCTCTGAACTACTGAGACCATATAATGTCTTCTGCGCAGCTCATATCTACAGATGTGAGAGACAGCTGAAGAGACTGGAAAGAGAAGTATAATAGGGTTAGGCATAAATCTCAGCATAAAATGACAAAGCTGCTGCAGCAGGGCAAAGGAAGGCATTTAAGAATATCAAATTTATTATTTCTAATAAGATAACAGAAACCAAAACACAACCAAGCAACCATGACAATCAAATGACTTCTTACCATAGTGGGTTTGGAGCACCGGCAGGAACAAAAAATAAGCTTAGTATCTAAAAGAAAATGCATTCTTCTCTTAGATTGTATAGATTGAACACTGTCAGCTAAGTGATCACACTACAGAATTTTGCAGAGTCTGAAGAAGATACACAGCTACATGATATTGCAGTTAGCGTGATAACATCTGAGGAGTCCACCTCAGCACCATGCTGCACTCAGCAAAATGCATGCACATGTAGAAAACAAACGTTTCCACTTCCCATGTGATTTTATTTTAAACCATGTCCTTTTATGTCCTCTCCAACTACACAAAAGGGTAATTCCAGGAAGAAGAAAACCTCATTCACAGCAAACACCCAAATAACCACTACTGTTAAGTCATTTCCATGTAACAGCTATTCTGATGACAAATTTGTTAGGTTTTCAGTGGCATAGGGATAAGATGACTGTGTGATGGACCCCAGAGTAGTCCCAGTAGTATTCTGTCAACTTGCTGTCAATTTTCACTCCTTCTCATGCCACCACTGTCAAGCTTGTAAATGCAGATGCTGTGTTACTGATGCAGCGAGATCGAGTTGCATTGATATTGCAGAGGTAGGTTTGTGAGTAATTAGAGAACACTGGACTGCTAAGCTCCTGACTAGTACTGTCTTGAGCAGAACATTTCTCTCAGAGCACAATAAAAGAAACAAATATTGGTTTGGCTAATTCTTTGGTTGGCTGGTGTGAAAGGAAAGAGAAGAATTGAATAGAAGAATACCACAAAATGATAAATCTGGCATCATCCTTCTCCCCAGTAAAAGTGGTGAGACTGCATAGAAACAAGTGACTTACAGAAAACAGCATAAAATGCATCTTCACTTATGTGTCTTGGGAGTTTTGGAGGTGATTTTATGGGTAAACTAGAAATTTCTTTACTTTCAGTGTTACAGTCTCACTTTGTAAAGAACAGGGAGATGGACTTTTTGAGACTAGGGACCAGAATTGCAGCCAGCACCAAGTATCCCTTAGGCTTGCCGTGAGGTTGTGAGAAATCCATTTTGGGGAATCTTTCACAGCTATCAATGTGAAAGATTAGTTCACAGATATCTCATAAGCTTCCCTTTGTCCCCTCTGTTTTGAAGATATCAGTAATTTGCTAGAAGTCTATAACAGCAAGACATAATGCCTATTCCAAAAGGTTATGAAAGTCAACTGCAGGGGATCAGCCTCCTTCTAACCTCCTCCAACCCCTACTGCAATGTACATTATGAGCAATAAACTGTGCCTTTATCCCAAAACTGGGGGGCTAAGCAGACCCTCCTCCCTCTAGCCTTGGGATAACAGCATGGGCAGTATAATCATGGGCTGGCACAAAGGATTGTCCTTTCCTGATAGAGAGACAACATTTTATGCCGCTTCACTATCACATGGAAAGAGAAGAAATGGCAGACTAGTTTCAGGTAGCATTAAAAATCAGCACTGCACAACCTTATTCAAACTCCTTCCCTTAAAACTTACCGGGAATAAGAATGCTCCACACTCAATAGAAAATAGCTACAGCTCGGTCATAGCCGAGGAGGCGCAGCAGAGAACTGTTTGCAATAAAGCAAAAGACCTGGGTTTTTTCACCTTCCCTGACTCCTTCCTTTTGTGCTCTGGAGGTTCTTAATGAAAAATGTGCACTCAAAAGATACATATGAGCTTTTTGCAGTCTAGCATGAGCAAAGAAGCAGCTATTCATAGAGGCAAATGCCCAGCAGCTTATTTGAAATGCTGTTCCTGCTGATAGCAGAGCGGCATTTGGAACAGAGAGTTTGTGTTTTGGACAAAGCATTTTTTACAGTTACTGTGTAATATGGCAGGAAGAGACTACAAAGAAAAGCAATGAGAGGAAGGTAAGGCCAGATCTGATGTGGTTTCATCAGAATTAATGTAATTACAAAAGTTTTCAGCAGCATCATGTATGTGGGTGCACTGTTCTTTATTTAATACTTGAAATACATCACCTGCACCCCTGAGAATGCTCACAGCACATTCAGCGCTGGCAGAAAGGTGTGGGGACCTGATGCCATTGCTAGTCAAGCTGTAACTAGCTCCCCAACCATCATGGTTTCTTCCTCTTCTCTTGTGCATCTTGTTCCAACTCACTAGGTGGTGTCACACCACCCAAAGTCACTTACAGAAATGGGTTCACAGCAGAGCAATTAGATCCCACCAACAGTTTTCTTGGCTCCAGAAGTCTTAAAGCTAGGTAGGTGTTTTACTGGTCTCTGGATCTAGAGACAGTTCTCATAGCCAGGCTTAAAGATGCCACAAAACATTTACAGAGAACACCTCTTTATGTTTCACAATCGTGTTTGGCCAAAGAAACCTAATTACAAAATCTTACTTAGACTTCACTTTGTTATTTACTAGATTTCATGGAAAAGCAAGCAAAAGAGTATTTCCCAATTATCCAGAGCTGCAGAGGCCATGAGGAGACCACATTATGACATTCTCATATTTTGATAGACCATAAACCTCAGAAAAAGAGGCAACTCCATTCACTAACATGTTGTTCTTTCTTGCTTAAAGATTTGTCTGAGGGTAATGGAAAGCATTTCGGCAAATGGCTTTATTTACTTTCTGGTTTTTAAATAAGCTTTTGTGTCACGGGTGTGTCAAATTGTCACAGCAGCTAACAGGAGTCATCCTTGTCATCGACTCGCTTGATTCTGTCTTTGGGAAGTCATACAATAAATTATTACTGTGTCAACTGACTAACACGCCATGGAATATTTTTTTTTAAATAATCATAAGTTTTGGGGTTTTTTCTCTCTGCCTAAGTACTAAGGGTCTTGTATGCTGTTTCCATTAATGTAGCTGCTTATGCCATGAAATACCACTGAAATCAATGGGACTATTTATGGAATCATTTGCTATTCAAAGGGCTTGATTCTCTGATTATTTATTCTGGTTTTTCACTAGTGTTACTCTGCTTACTTGAACAGAGTTACTTCTATTTTAGCTGATGCAAAAGAAACTGCAGTCAAAGGTGACAGAGTCTGGCACTAAATCACTTTGTAAATAGTTGCTTCAAAATAAAGAAAAATAGTATCTTTGGATAAGTGCAAATCACAGCGTAACAAAAAGCCCAATCTGGATTTTGTACACGCCACTGGATATTCCGAACAAAAATGAATGCTCAAAGGTAGCATTATTTTTGAAGCTCGAATGCTCCCTACGTGCTTGACAAATAGCATCTGTCTAGAATTAAATCTGCCTGGCTGATGTCATTAAGAGACCTTATACAGAGATCAGATTTCATCCTGGGGAAACAGGCTTACAAAGGCTTTTGTCAACAAAGTTCTTCGTTTCACACTGCAGAGGTGCCCAGCTCACAGGCCTTTCCAGCATATTTCAATTATTTAATTGAGTCCATGGTCTACTTTCAGCCACCTCCTTTCCCAAGTGCCTGGAAGATGTGGGTGGAGACCAAGCTGCAAGTGTGACAGATAATCCTGATAGCTCAACCTCCTCTTTCACAGCCATGCCAACTGTTTGATCCCAAAACAGAGGCATCCTGACTGCCACACAGGTACAAAACTCATCCCCTTGCCTGTCAGGGTTTGAAAGCTCTGTTTTAGACATTCCCAACGCAGACAGGGAGCAAGAAATGATCTACAACTGCCTGTGTATGAGCAGGAAACAAAAAAGGCTTCTAAGAAGCACCAGACTTATTGTGCCTGCTTCGTAAAGACTCTGTGTAAATGTGTGCATACTTTCAGATTTTATGCACATGCGAAGATCAGCTGTCCCGGGTGTGCATGGTGGGTGGCATGCTGTGGCAGGAAGAATGGGCTCCACAGTCGTAATTGGTAAGCTTCTGATGAACTGACTGAGCACAGTACACATCATGTAGCACTTTTCACATTGCCAAGTTAACAGCTATCACCAGAGGTAGAATTTAAACTGCTGGAATAAACAAAGTCAAGGGGAAGTATCTTGCTGAAATGTCACCTCCCACAGAGCTTGTGGAAAGTCATTACTATTGTAAAGATGCATATATGGGCTTTCAAAATGTATATTATGCCTTAAAAGATATACTTCAAGAATGCAAAATATACAGCAAGGGCAAACAATTATCTTTTCCAGAGTTTAAATAAGGTTGTCATTTTTTATACATTGGAAACGTCCCGGTAGCTTTCAGGGGGTTTATTATTAAACAAAGTAATCTGTCTAACTCAACTGAAATAGTTCACCTGAGGGGAAAAGGAAAAAAGTAATTTGTGGTTATAAACTTTATAGAGGTTTAACTTGTCTGCCTTACTTTGTCTGAAAAGATAGGGCTATAATCTCAGACAGCCTCCAGGAGAATTAGCTAGCTCTCAGGTTGGAAGCACTTTATCTGAGTGCCAGGTATACTGCTGTCAGAGGTAGAGCTGCTCAAGCAATAACCCTGCACCAAAGTAACCCCAGAACTAAGTCTCAAGAACAAGCACCTTCCTCATTTATTCTGTCCTTGCTTTCAGGATTGTAAACATACTTCCAGCTACCACGGTTTTTTTACTGCCTGTCTTTTCTGAGAGAACAGAAGACACCTCCAGCCAGAACAGCTAGCTCTGCTGGGCTTTGAAAAAGTGGACTGGAGGACAAGTCTGGAAACCAAGCAGCCCATACAACACCATCCCTCTAGGCTCCTGAAGGATTCCTCATGCTCGAACCCTGAGCAGGCTGTGGTGCAAAAGGACAGTTCTCCATAGGGAGATCTGCAGGGCTGGGATGGTGGCCCGTCTGAGCACTGGATTTCATCTTTGGCTCTTTTTCCTGTCTTTCAGAGCCCAATCACAGGACTAGGGCCCCAAAGCAAGTATGTCTTGGTGCTGGTGGGACCTTACATGGCTACAGCCACAGAACAAGGAGGAAGATGTTGAAGGCTCTGAACCCAGCTAATACTCTCTGATTTTTTGTTTATGAGCACTAAACAAAAACTAGGTAACTGGGGCAGCATGTTGCTATCCCCAAAAGTGAAAACAGACTGCAGAGGGCTTGTACAATTCAAGAAAATTCTAAAAATAACAACAGAAGGGATAGATGATCTGCCCTGTCCTCTCCAGGATTTTTACTCTTGCTCTGGCAGAACCAGAAGCAAGGTGCCTTGATCCATAACTGTCAGCTCTACCTGAGGAGCAACTACAGGAAGTGTCAAATGAGTGAAGAAAGGGACTGTTGCAGAAGCAGAAGTTGCTCCCAGACCTGCTCTCAGCCCAGAGCAGACCCTCAGGTCAGGTTGTGCATGACTGCTACTCTGTGAAATGGGACAAACTGAGCCATCACTCAACAAAATGTAGATCATCCACTGGCCACCTTAGCAGTGTCAGGAGCCTTTATTTTGTTTTCATTCCCATTGTTAGCAGGGGTCACTCAAAAAGTGGCACTGTTGCACACAGTAACTGGTGATGAAGTACGCAGCTGGAATATGGGAAATGAATCAATTCAAAGGTCAAGGAACAGCAATAGGAAAGTGTTACCTTGGTTTCAAGCACTATTCTGTAATCCTTCATGCAAACAGAATTGTTACCTTTTTTTAATTCTGCCCTCTCCCATCCTTCCCTGTCCCCTTCGTTGCAGGACAGTATGTGTGAGCCACGCAATATGTGTGCATATAAGTACTGTTTCCATGCTTATGAAACCCCAGAGCAGTGACCCTCATATCCCTCTGCTCATTGCACTAGAAGATGGGGGTCGGGCAGCCCAAATGCTCCTAACAAAGTAGAGAAGCTAACAAGGGCAAAGGCAGAGCAGGAGGGGTTAAAGCAGATAGCAGCCTTGCTCCGAGTAGGAGGGGGGAGATATTCAGGGCAGGGAGGGAAGAACAGGATCCTGATGGAGAGAGAGGAGAGCAGAGATATCGGGGCCATGACCGGGAGACACCTGCCCAGGTTCCTGTCCTCCCGGCTACTTTGCTTTTAGATTGTTCTGTACCCCCAGTTTGAAGGAAAGGGAAGAAGTGGTGTTTTTATGAAAGGGACAGAGAAGTAAATTATTATTTTGATTCTTGTTTGACTTGAGGGCTAGAGACTAATCTATTTGAATTAATGTCAGGCGGAAGAAACGCACCCGGGAAAATTAGACAGGAGAAGGATCGCCCTTTGCTAAAAATATATTTTCATTACTTTAATTTATTTGTGCTTATTTTTCCCACGTCGGTTCTCCGATTGTAAGGAAATACACCAAGTGTGAAATGTACGCTTCAACAAAGCAAATAACCGTTATTACTTCTACCCGTCCATAAATACAGTATAAAAATAATAATTGATTGCATTACTTTTCCTTTCCCTGCTTCCACTTACTGCAGGACACCGTGCAATGAAAACCACCGAGGGCGTTAAAGGAACGAGACAGAGTGTGAAGTCCTGCTCGGGGGCTATGGTCCCGCTGGACGGGGCTTCCACAAGCCCTTTCGCCCACCAAAGAGCTCGCCAGGGCTGGCTGAGAAACTCCCACCGAAGGAGCTGGTTAGAGCCTGCGGAGATGCTCCTCAGGCTGATGGCAAGGGTTGAGCTTACACCTAGGGGTGTAGGGGACCACCCCCGGCCTTCGCGACCGCATTTATTGCCCCAAAGCCTAGGGTTCCAGCACCGCATGACGCAGTAGTGGCACCCGGAGTGGAGGGACCCGGATGGAGGAGACCCGAGGGCCGCTGCCCTGATGGGCGCTCCCGACCGCCGTGGGTCCAGGATAGGGCGGCTCGCCGAGGCCACTGGGCCACTGCTGGAGCAGCGGGTGTCACTGGCAGATCCCCAGTTCTCTCGACTCGGTTCGGCTCGGCTCTACTCTGCCTGCCAGGGTAGGTCCGACCCCTCCAGAAGCCGGGAAGCCATGCTGAGGTAGAGGTGTTCCCTTGGTGACACATTCTGTCGTGGCCCCGACGTGGTTTATCCTCCTCCTCTACAAAGGAGTAAAGAGCAAGGATCTGCCTCATAACAGCCCTGGCAAAATCAAATGTGATGGCAGGTACCTGCCATCCCTTCAGGAAAGCTGACCTGATGGTTGGGATATGACATCCAGAGGACACTCGTCTCCTTGAAAGAGACCAGTATTCCCTTTTTCCTCCCCTCTATGGCTGCGCTGGGCTGCTGAAGCTGGTTATCATCTGGGGAATTAGGCAGTCAAACCTCCCACTTCTGCAGGAATCAGGGAAACACTAGGAACGTCAGAAAAAAAAATTTAAAAGTAAAAATTAGGGAAATTACAGGTCTCAAGTTTTCCTTAGTTTATCTGCCAATATACCAAGCAGGAGGGAATAGGAGCTTTTGGCTTTTTGCTAAAAAAATCTCTATGCATTTCCGACTGGAACGAGGTCCCTATGCCGCCAAACACCTTTCTTTCGAGTGTGTTCGCATTAGGTATGATGATCATAATAATAACAGCAACCCCGAGAATTACGAGACGAGAGCACGTTTGACAGTGTTTGAGAAATTCAAATACAGCTGCATCGGCTTTGTCTCTGGTTCAGTCACATTTATTTCCCCAAGCTAGGCAGACAGCCTGAGTGAAGCATGACAATGAGTTTGTAAATAGCAAATGGAGGGGTTTGCTGGGTTGTTGGGTTTGTGGGTTGTTGTGTTGGGTTTTTTTTCTTTCTTCCTCCCCTCCCTGTTTGATTTTACTCGCAATCCAAATAACCTTCCTCAGTGAATGTTTCAAACAAGAAAAAGCGAGCGGGAGGGGACGAGGGGGGCTCATAATTGCAGGTTCCCTTTGGAGCTGGAATTAAAACGCTGACGGCGTGTGCTGCAGAGGCAAGGTGCAGCGGCAGCCTCTGCTCTGTCTGTAGGACGGCTCTGCGTTTCCTGCCACAGCCTTTATTTATGGCCAAGCCCATCCAGAGCCGAGAAGTTGTGGGCCCTACTCTCTAGGCCTGAAGAACCAGAAGCCTCCCAGGAAGGATAGGGACACCCCTATTAGGAGCGGTACTGGGGACGGGGCATCCCGACTCCGCAGCCGTGCTCGGGGCGTGGAGCTGCCCCTAGGCATTTCTACGTTCGCACCTTCTCTTACTGTGAGACTAAGAGTCCCAAAGCTGGGCGTGAAGGGGGAATAGTCAGGTGGAAATGGCTTAAAATGATCTCGGTCAGTAGAGCAAAAAGGTGAACACTAGGACGGCTCATTTCGATGGGTTACTTTTGTCAAGTTCAAGTGCCCTGTGCATAGAGTTGGCCCAGACCCGTAACCCTGCGAAGGCACTGAGGATGAGATGGAATTATTGTTTTTTCCTGCACCAGTATCCTCTCTCTTGTTCAGGTTCAGACTACCTGTCTTGCTTTCACTGTGTGGGAATTGTCCTCCTTCCTTTCCTCAAGCTCTTAATCTCTCCCTCCCCCTTCCATTGTCTCAGGGAGAAAAAAAATAACCAAACGAGTTAAAATACATTTGCGAGAACGTCTGCGGCTCTTCAGAACTTTCCCTTCTTCTTTATCAAAGAATCTTGCCCGTGGGGGAGAGTCAGGCGATCTTGTTTGTTTGTTTGGGGCTGGCTCGAACTTCGCGCTGTGCCGCCTGCAGTGCCCTGCGTGCTCCGCTCCTCACGGCCGCTTCCCCGGGCAATAGCGTGGTCCTGGCAGCTGGATCCGAACCGCCAAGCACTTCACCTGACGCATAAATAACCCTTACGGTTTCCCGCTGAGACTATTGTGCTTTGCTAAGTTTGGCTGAACAGACCAGTAACTATTTTTTTTCTCTTCTTGGACTCCTTTTAGACTGCGCAGCTCCAGTGAAAGCCTTTTCTTGTAGCTGCCATCGCGGCCCCTATTCATCAGGAAGGGCAGGAGATGGCAGCCAGAATCTTAACTTTTTCCTGGGAGGGCAGGAGGGAGGAAGGAAGGGAAAACACTGTGGCTTCGGGAAGCCCCTCACGATGCAGTAGAAGCCTGTCCCTGCCCCTCCGCAAGGCAAGGAGCGAGGCTGCGATAACAGAACACAAACATATGTTTTGTTTTCCATTAAGTCGATAGAGCAGACAAGGTCCGCCGGGGGAAAAGATGACTTGAGCTGTTAATGAGAGCTGACACTAAGATTTAAAGAGTAAGGGTTTACTTCGCCACCGGTGTCCCAGCTCTATAGCTTTTTTCTTGCTTTTTTCTTCCCTCTCGAGAGCCACCGGAGGTGCCCACGCCAGGCTCGGGCAGCTCCAGCGGGGAAGCGCCGGCCTACAGGGCATCTCGAAGCAGAAAGGTGGAAAGGACCAGCTCTCATGCCTTGTTTTCACGGAGATCTTTTCCGGGGGAAGAAGGGAGGAGGCGAAAGCCTTCAAACAGCTTTTTTGCCTCTCAGGGTCCCGTACGAGTAAGCATACCGACACCTGGAGGAGGCAGCGCCGTACCTAGAATATTTTGCGGAGAGAAGGAAGTACAACAGATCCTAGTCCTTAGAAAACCCACGGGAAGCCGAGAGCAGGCGAGGGAATTCTCCCGGGCAGAGACCCGCGGGCCGGCGGCAAACCACACCGAGAGCTCTCCGCACCGCTGCAATGACTGCTCATGGCCACCAGATGTCGCTGCAGCCGTTCGCATCGCATTCGCGCCCTGGGGGAAGGCGCCGCAGTCCCCCAAAGCACGCGCCCCGCGTCCTGCCCGGGGGCATCGCTTCGTCCCGGCCCTGTCTCTCGCCCCTTCGCCGAGCATTGCGGGCACCGAGTCCCATGGGGGAGCCCCAGGGGTCCTACGGGAGTCAAAACCTTCTGTGGCCCCTGCCAGGGTTCCCTCGATTGGCGCTGGCGGAGTGAGACGGGGCATACTCTGCGTGAGCGACTTTGTAGTGTAAATGCAGCGAAAAGAAGTCTCTGCGGAAGATACGCGGAGATGGTCGAGCTGGGAACGTGCGTGACGTATCCCCCCGAGGAAGTGTGGAGTTTGTGCTTCGTCCGATTTGCAGGGGAATCTCAGGGCACTGCAGGGTGCTCGGCTGCCAGGGATTGGGGGTCCTATCGATCCCAGATGCCAGGGCACCCCGGGAGTCCCTGCCCAGAGCCCCGGGCCCACCCGTGATAAAGACGACGCACGAAATCGGCGACTGGCCCTGGGAAAGTCTCCAGGGATGAGCGTTTCTGTTGTGTGAAGTGCCCGCATTAGCAGCCTGAACACGTAGGGGAAGGCTGACATCTGCGGGTTTTGGTACAAGGCACCCGAGAAATGAGAGACCTCCTGGTTCAGAGGGGAGCTCCTGCCTCGGCTCCCGGCCTTGAGGGACCCGCCGGTCCCCGGCTGCGCCTGGCCAGAGACAAGGAATAAGCAACTCTGCTGAGATTTGCTCAAGTTTAAAAGTGGGGAGACGGCACAGGTTTTCAGTTTGGGACATTCGCCGTCGATGCCCAGAAGTGAGAAGACAGAGGGAGACCTTCCGCATAAACTTTGAGCTCGATCCCAGTGGGATCCCCAGTAACAGTCGTTTCTAGGCTTTTGTCCACTGTTTCCAAAAGGACACACAAAATCGAGGTTGCACGTGGGTCGTTTCTCTCTGCCTTTTTCTCCCCGCACCTCTGCTTTTCGCTGCTCACTGCACAGTTTAACACATCCCTGAATATTTTCAACCCCGTGCAGATCTGTGGCCTGAGTTAGAAAAAAGCCAGACAGATTTCATGCGTAAGGAGCCGCAAGGGCAGGCGGAACCCGCCATGGCAGGGACACGTTTGGATCTGCTGTGGCAGCGCAGTGGGACCGCACGGGAGTCGGGGTCTGCACGGGTCGGTGCAGGGTGCCCTCCCTTTAGAACACACACACGGGCAAACCAGAGACTTGTCGAGACGGGAAGATAACTAAGAAATGCTAGTAGAAAAGTAAAAATTCTTTCGGGATTAAAACGGAGGAGAAACAAAGCATCCCGCAGAAAGAGACGTCCCGAAAGTTTTCTTTGGCTCTCCTTGTGTTTCCCGTGTTTTGAAATGGGGTGTTGAAGTCACTTGAAGGAGGGCATGTGCCATTTCCACGGTCTGTATTTGTATGATGGGAATATTGAGGGGCACTC
The DNA here is from genome assembly GCA_013397515.1 of Upupa epops. Taxonomy (NCBI): domain Eukaryota; kingdom Metazoa; phylum Chordata; class Aves; order Bucerotiformes; family Upupidae; genus Upupa; species Upupa epops. The sequence continues at coordinate 312,212 of VZRI01003148.1, forward strand.
TGCCTACTTCGATGGATTTTCCAAGCAAGGGCTCAGAACGGAGCAACACGGGAAATAGCCCCTTTAAGTCCCAAGCTATGGGCTAAGTATGTATTGTAAGAACAGACGAGAGTACGCTTGGCAAAGATTATATTTATTGACATTATCCCAAAGCAAATAAATTAAAGAAATGCTGGCTATTCCGTGATAGGACTGTTGCACAAACTGCATCCAATTAAGTTCTTTTGTTTCCAGGGATCTTTAGCAAGCATCTTCCACACGCTTGGTTTGAAGAGACAGATCTCATGGGCTTTTCTGGATTTTCAGAGACGATCAAGCCAATCCAGAGAGAAAACAGTCATTCTAAAAGGAGGAAAAAGTGCTTCTTCGTGTAGTTCAGTGTATTTTTTCAAACACTGTATCTCAGAGAAAAGGCCTCTTGTAACATATCCCTAGATAATGTCATATTATAACAAGAAGCAATTACAAAGCAAATATTGTGATCGGTGTTGTGGGTAAAATCGGAGCCGGGTTTATAGAGGAATATTAGCTCTGATTTTATTTTATTTTTTAATTTTTTTAAAAATCAACAGTGATTAGATTCGTGTTCAGCCTAAAGATCTTTTCCTGTAGATGGCGTCCTTTGGGTACTGAGTAATCAATAATAAGGCACTCGTACTCAGGAGACTTTATTAAGCCTCAGATAATAAAATTATTAATATTATTTAAATTTTTTGTAGTTTTATATTTCTTGAAAGTGAAAAAGCCTTGATTTATCGTAAGCAAGAGTGTGTTTCTCCTTCACGTGGATGCAAATAAAAACTGTTTGAATAAATAAGTTGTTTCTGAACATTTTGTTGTCAAAGTGTTAAATGTCCCCGTCATTTTTATTCAAACACTAACATGATTACAGCCAATTATATATTCACCAGTGTTCTTTATTTTAGAGTAATTGTACTTGTCACTAATAAAACAGACATAATGGATCGCTACTGTTCTGAATTTTAAAGCAATTTTCTGTAATTTGATTGAATTATACATCGTCTCCGCTACTTCTTTATTTCTATATTTTGAAATCCTATTTTCTTGAAAATTGCAGCTCTATTCCTGTTTTGTTGTTCTTGAAGTAACGAAACCTTCTGTAACATTTATAAATAGAGCCTCGTCCCTTTTGAAATGTGGAAAATCATAATTTCAGCCCCAATATACAGAAAGCCTTAAAGTCCCAAAGTCCGGAGCAGCGCCTAAACCAGGACACTTGGCTCAACACTCGGTGACTTTCCTTGAGATGAGAAGCAGAAGATAAGCAAAGAAAACTAAACTACGACGTGCACAAGAAGGTTTGATCACTTTATTGCCACGATTTGGTGAGCTTCTTGGGGCTCACACAGAGAAACACATTAGGACATGCAGTTCGGTTGCTAATATTTAACCGCGGATAATAGGTAAAGACGCGGAAAAAATACAATGCCAATTAGAGCGTTCCAAGCATTCTGAGTGGATACCCTTTCACTGTCCTGCATGTATGTTCTTTTAGGTGGCGTTCATAGGTAAGTAACCCGAAAGTGACCTGGTTGCCTTTAGGCACAGGCAACAGAGACCCAAGACTGATACAGAAGTATATGGGGCTACAACACACGCGTGGAAAAACATTGCGCTGTTATGATGCTGCTCCTCGGCTTGTTTTACTGAGGATGAGCTCGCAGACGGTTGGATTTTTGTCGTTGTTTTTCGGAGCCGAAAACATGCCTTTAATTTAGCAATTGTATCAACTATCAACGCGATGAGATATGATCCGCGCTGTCGCCAAACACAAATCAAGAAATGATACAAAGGCTTTCACAAGTTAATTTCGTATGACAAAACACGTGCCCACCACAACAGAAAAAGTTAAGCTACCGTTTGCAAACCTTGCGATTGCCTGAGAAGGTATTTCTCGGGTACATTTAGCACAGGCAAACACGGTATTTTAATTTTTTTCCCCCCGCGATTCTATCAGATAAACGAAGGGAATGCATCGGGAATCCCGATGGCTAGCTCAGAGAACCTTCAGTGAAGCCTTAGAGGGACGTGATCGCGACCCTCAGCAAGATCCCGCTTCTTGCAATTGCGGATTCACTCCAGATAACCCAGAGGAGCTAGCTCGTACTCATGTTGGATAGGGAAAAAAGTTTTTAAAAACTACTCCTAAATGGACAGGGGTTTAGTAATTCCAGCGTCTATAAGGACTTGAGAGGTTTTCTTCACCCTTTCATTGATGTTTTGAAATGAACATGAAGATAAAGTGTCATGCCATCATCTGATAGTCTCCTGCTAGTTAGCAAAGGAAANCACAAGTTAATTTCGTATGACAAAACACGTGCCCACCACAACAGAAAAAGTTAAGCTACCGTTTGCAAACCTTGCGATTGCCTGAGAAGGTATTTCTCGGGTACATTTAGCACAGGCAAACACGGTATTTTAATTTTTTTCCCCCCGCGATTCTATCAGATAAAACGTAGGGAATGCATCGGGAATCCCGATGGCTAGCTCAGAGAACCTTCAGTGAAGCCTTAGAGGGACGTGATCGCGACCCTCAGCAAGATCCCGCTTCTTGCAATTGCGGATTCACTCCTTCAGATAACCCACAGGACTTAGCTCGTTCTCACGTTGGATAGGGAAAAAAGTTTTTAAAAACTACTCCTAAATGGACAGGGGTTTAGTAATTCCAGCGTCTATAAGGACTTGAGAGGTTTTCTTCACCCTTTCATTGATGTTTTGAAATGAACATGAAGATAAAGTGTCATGCCATCATCTGATAGTCTCCTGCTAGTTAGCAAAGGAAATTATGTATTTGTTGGATTTTCTGGAGCTACGACATGATCTCATTATCTAGGTGGAGTTTCTGGCTCACTTTATAATAAACGTTATTTCCTGAAAACTCCCTAGGAAACATAACCTCTGAGTGTGTATGTGTGTGTGCGTCCCTGTGACTGTGTGTATACAAGCCTGTGCGAGAGCCCCATCTAAAAGATGGAGAGGAGAAAACACACAAAGGAGATGCATCCCGGGAGAACTCTTTCTTTCAGCATTTCTCCTCTCCGCGTTGTCAGTGCATGGAAAGTCTGTCTGCAGTCGCTTCTCTGTCTTGGTCAAATTACTGTCGAGGCAAAACTACAAACCCCAGGCTTTAGCGAGACACCGTCCGTGCTCGGTGGGAGGGACACAAATGGGATTTAACTTGTTGCCAGTCATTTTTGTGTGTTTGTTTGTTTGTGCTGGTGCTTTAAAAGCGAAACAAATTCAGAAACAAAGCG
>VZRI01003148.1:333074-458074 GCA_013397515.1 Upupa epops
ATTTTTTTTTTATGCTCCGAGCACACCCAAACACACCCGCTTCCCATATATCTTCTAATGGGGGTGCAGGCTCCGACACTACTTTTCCTTAGACCCCGAAGGAGAGCAAAGCTTGGAGTGATTGTTAGAAGGGTCTTTGGAGGGGTATGGTTAAACGAATCCCATAATCATTTATACATTTGTCATGCGACCGCTCATAGGTAACTTTAAAACAGGCTAGTGATAAGTAAATACCCTTTTACCCTAACTGCATTTCTGATGGCGAATGCATCCGGAGGAGCGAATGACAGTGGCACAGAATGGCAAGAGTAGTTTATTAGCGTATGGTATAGCCACACTCATATGTGTCTCTGGAAAAGCAGATGAGAATTATGCAGATAAAAATCACATTGTTGTTGTACCAATGAACTTTTCCCACTCCATCCCTACAGCTACATACATATATGTGTATATACACATGTGTGAATATATGCACGATTTTGCCGGATCTTTTCTGAATGTGAAAGTGTCCTCTAACATTCATGAGAAAAGGCAGCATGTTCCTTTTCTTGCTTGTTTATTCTGTTTGAGAGAAATTGTTTGGATTTTTTTTTTCTGGAAAGCGCAAGTTGCCTTTAGTTATGTCATCAAGATAATTTGCATTTAAGCGGAAGAGTAGGACTTATTAGCTCTATTTTTATTATTAAATCAGTGAAGGTGGAAGTACTAATAATTAAATACAGATCTCTGATTGCAGGTTGGAACAGCAAAATCGATTGTCTCTTCATCAATAAGACAAGTGTTGAGTAGCTTGCTATTGATTAGTATGTTTATTTATGCAGAACTTAAGGTATTTGCTTACATATTTCGGTTTCTTTGTCTGCTAATTATTATACCAGATTGGTTTGAAAGAAAGAGCTTAGACTGGGAAACACACTTGACAGATCCATTCTTAGCTAACCTGATAGTGGATTATTGCAATCCAATAAGTTTAACAAATTACTTATACGTGCTTGCCTTTCGAGCAATTAGGAAACCGTTTCAGATTAAAATCCCTTGTTGCATCTGGGGTTGGTTCATTTAAATAAAGGGACATTCTGTTTAGATATTTTACAAATGAAAAGTGATTTTCTGGATCCGCAGACGCTGAGCAAGGGTCGATGTGCGTTGCGCTTCGCCTTCCGGGCCCTTGGCTTCCTTTGTAAGTGTAAAACATCTTCCCAGTAACAGAGAGGCCCCTGGGGTTTCCTCATAGATGGAATTTAAGAATCGGAGGTAATCTGAATATAGAAATCAGGAATCGATGTATTAAAAGAAAGAAATATAAACCCAGAAGGATCGGAATTCAAACATAGGAGTGCTCTAAAGAAGGCGATAATTTAAGTTGCCTTTTGATTTAGTTATTTGATCAGTTCGAATTATATCGCCTCAGCCTTTCTGGTTTCCAGCCATCCTTTCCCAGGACCACAGAGGGCTGACATTTTGAAATACGTAATTTTTCAACACATTCCACCCCCCTCCATGGACACAGGAGTTTTCTCTCGCGGCCCTTTCGGGGACAGATCTGCTTTATCAATATTCTTCCTTCTCTGTCTCAGCCGTGCTGTCCCAGGCCCATCGGCGGCCGGAGAGCGATGCCGGGGCCGGTGTGAAGGATCGGAGCCGGGGAGTGGGCAGGCGACATCTCCAGGGCCCTCGACGGCCCACGCTGCCCGCGCTCCAGAGCTCTGTTCGGGGCTCAGCCCCGCGGGATCCCGAGCTACAGGTTGGGAAGCGGGAGTGGGACCTGGCAAGTGCCAAGCTCCTAATTTCTTCCTTGTGCTTTCGACAACTTTGTCGAGGAGGGAGGGAGGGAGGGAGTGAGTATTTTTTTCCCCCCTTCTTTTACCTCCAGCAACTGCTGCTTTACAACCTGTAGAGATAAGGCTGCCTCGCATCAGATGATCACAGAGATAAGTAATCTCTCCCCTCGGCCCGTGCTATTGCTGACCATATGCGCTTGAATCTCCGAGCGCTAAAGTCTTTCCTGTGAATGAACGAGAAAACACTCGACAGGTCGTGAATAATCGTTTTAATGAGTGTGTAAAAGCGTGCGACGGGGTGCACGGAGCTGTCGGGTTAAACAAACAACTTGTACCCTGACGAAATCCGATTGTTAAAGTGCAAAGTGGTGTCAGTCCAATTTCCATCCCAATTCTAAAAACCGCAGATCTAAGTCGCGGGAGTCCAATTTTCCCCATTAAGAAAAATAACAATATTTTCTGACCGTAAGTGCGATCGTCCCTAATGTTAGCCCATGGGGAAAAAAAGGACCAGTTGCACATCTCAAAGGTAGCAAAGTTCTTTCTATTAAAAAAATAAAAATAAAATAGTTTAAAAATATTTATTTGACATTTTCCTAGATATTATCAGATCAATGCAGTAAATATTTTCCCTTTTCTTTATGCCCCCCCCCCCTTTATGTTTTTTTTTACAGATCACTGGAGGCAAACATCGAATTAATTGGATCTCAATGACTGAGGTTGGTAACTTTGCTCTGAACTAAGGTTATCTCTGTTATAGCGTCCAGATGTTTACATGATATTTCTGGCTTTTCTAGAAAATATAAATTAGAGAATTTGTATTATTTTTAATTTTTAATTTTTAATTAAAAATGGGGTTACAATATTGTATACTCCAAATCAAAGTTATCTTACTCCTGCGTGTGGAGGTTACCTGTCATCTGTAGCAATCTGTCCATGGGCTATAAATTCAGGAGAAAAAAAAAAGAAAGTAGTTTTTTGCTTCGTTGGGATTTTTGTTTGCTTGTTTGTGGTTCTTTTTAAGAGCCTGCAATCAGAATAGCCAGATCCATTTCCTTTCGTCCAAGGGCCTTGGACTATTTTGAAAGTGCAAACCCCTCTCCTATAAGTTCACTGATTATTATTAGGGTTAGTAATAACGCATATTACTAGTGTCTATTGTTGCTAAAGACTTACAGTCCACAGGTCTGGTTCTTTCTGTGAAAAGTCCTTTTCAGATGTGTCCCCCCGCTTACTCTGAAAACATCAGTTTGAATTAAACGATGCAAGGCAAACTCGGGGGAAAAACAACCCTTTTAAAAATGTTTCCGTAGAATGGTTCCCTTTAATACTCAAATTAAAAAAAAATATGACAAAGGAAAATAAACAGCATGCCAAAATATATTGCAAGACTATAGACAGGACGGGAACCCAATGCAGTTTCCAGTGATAAGAATGGGAAATCTGCTTTTAATACTGGTGGAAGCCGAGTCTGGCCATTCATGAACTGGACAGGAGCATCCAGATGGCTTTGGGCTCAAGCCGATCTCCAGCGTTTGTAGCATTTGTAGTTTTGGGCAGTTTTGTGCGCTGCTTTAGCAACGGTGTAGGCATTCGGTATGAATGTCCCTTAGTTCTGTGCCACTCAGCACGGCAGAATTGCCTTTGAGGACCTTCCTATGAAACAAGTGTTAAAAGGGAAAGAGAGAAGTGAGGTTGAGCGGAGAAGAAAAAAACCAACCCAACAGATAACTCAGCCCCGCTGGATTTGGTAGTGGATCTATAACTAATGAGCCATACGATCATATAACAGTATTTAACAAGCATCTGACAAATGTTCCGAGCATTTTCAAACATGGCTTTGTTCAGGCTATATGACTTGAAACACGTCGTTGCCCGGACCAGTCTGAACACTGAAGACTGTCAAAATCAAAATGCTGTCTGTTCCCACCGTGTTAGGGATCTTTTCCTTAACTCCCTGCGGGCAAAGGAGAAAAAAAAAAAAGAAGAAAGGGATGTAGGCTCAGCCCCACGGAAGAAAGAGAAGAGAATGAAAGACAAAGAGCAAGGATATGTGCCTGCCAAGCACAACAGGACAGAAGGCTGCATCCTGAGAGCTAAGAAACATTTCTCATCCCAATGAAACACTAATGCCCTCCTCCTGCAACTGCAATTTCCTTTGCAACAAAACCGTGTGTAAAATAGGCACGGTGGAGAGCGGAGACCGATCAGTTTCCTGCTGTAGTTCTGCTAATAAATAAACTTCTAAATGTTTAAAACACCCTATCTGTCACAATCATGAGATAGGTACTGTAAGTTCCCGTTGCAAATATACAAACAGAGATCCAAGAGGTTGCCTCTGTTTTTGTATCTCTCTCTCGCAAGAAATGCACTATCAAAACATTAATTATATTTGAAAGGGAGCAGATTATTTGTTTGAGAAAGAATTACATTCTCGAATTTATATTCCACACAGATCTCACCTCCTGTCTGCTGAGAGGGTTGAACTGTAAATCTGTCTCAAATGATGTACCCCTAAAATGTAGGTAGGTGTGTCACTGTAGAGTAGGAGAGAGATGGGAGATAATCTGTAGGTGCTTTTAGACACCTCTGTGGGATGGGTCTTCAGGGAATGTTGAAATCAACAGGAAACTACAAATCTAACGTGAAGAACATACACTCCTATTCTTTGACAATGGAAGTACAAACACTCATAAAGACGAAGAGTTTAATCCAGTTAGTTATTAAACACTATGACTCACTGGAGTTTGGGTCTTCTGTTCTTGTCATTTTTTTTTTTTTTGCTCTGTTTAGTTAGTTGATTGAGAGTGGTTGTTGGCTTGGTTTTTTTTGTTTAGTTGTTTATTTTTTTTGTTTGGTTGTGTTTTTTCGTTTGTTGCTTTTTTTTGTTTGTTGAAATGCCACATGCACATCTCGCAGTAGCCGATAGGTGCAAGCTATCAACCACGTGAGTCATAAGCCATCATTTAGAGATTTTACCTTATTCCCTGTTTCTAAAACTAGTAAAAGAGTTAAACACAGGCCCTCATATCTACCTTTCTTCTGAGAAAAAAAAATGGCGATTTACTGAGGCTGTATTAGGACAGCCTGAAATACTGCCCTCAGCATCTCCTTATTTCGCTCTCTTAACCAGCCACTCAGTATTTCGTGCCCTACCTCCAGACACCTCCAACACTGCAAGTATTTTGGCAGGGAAAGATTTGAACAGCCCAGTCAGAAAGATGTCTGAGGCTCTAGTGCCATGCTTGGGAAAGCTCAGCACTAAATCAGTGTCTAGCTATGTTAGCACAAGGTCCTGTATATACGGCCTATTTTCTTTATTCCTGTATTTCTCGAGAACCTGGGGGGAAAAAAGCTATGGGGCCTGAAGGACAGTCCCAGGGGGCATGGGGAGTTTGTAGAGGTGCAGGGGCTTTTCTGCCTGCGGATATGCCTGGGATGTGCTCTTTCTCTGATTAGGTATCTGTGGAGGAAGAAGGTGACGTGACGAGAAACGCTTGACAGCCAAAGTGGGGAACTGTCCAGGAGAAGGATCCGTGATGACTGAGGTCTTCGTGGTCATGATTCAAAAGCAGAACGGGACAGTGTGCTGGCACCAAACNATCTCGGGAGAAGGGGAGAATGCGTTTGTCAAACGCGCCAGGCGAGAGGCAGAGGAGCCACTGGACCGCTCCAAGATGCCCCCGTGAAATCTCCATGCAAGACGACACCAAGGACAGCACTTTACAAAGCAATCAGTCCCCAGATCTCCCAGGCAGGTGTCCGAGGTTAACCCAGTCTCTTCGATAATTTCCGAAAAATCGTAGATCTGCCCCGGCTAGGGGATTGGATGGGATTGAGGTGGAGAGGAAGTGGGACAGGCGGGATGACACAAACCAAATCCCTCTAAAATAGCAAACATTATTGAATTCCACGTACAGATGGAATTCGTACAGATCTCAGGGTCCTTCCTCGGGCTTGGCGGGGGAGGCTCCGGTGGCCGAGGCTGTAACCTGTCGTTGTTTTTGACCGTGCACTGTATTGCCATAAAGCCAATAAACGCTTCGAACGCGGCTAAGCAGCGGGCGGCGGACGCGGCATCTTCTCAGGGCAGGACCGATCCTGGTCCGGACCGGGTCGAGGCTGTGGGTTCCCTCCCTGCCTTCGAGGGCCCTTGATGCTCTGGGAAAGTGCGGTGGATGGGCGGGAGCAGTTTGCATCGGCCCCTGTATTTTCATTCCTTGGAGGGGCCAGTCTTGGTTTGGGAGGGGTTGCAGAGGGGAGGGCTCGCTTCGTTTCAGCAGAGTCAGAATTTCAGGACGGAGCCAGCCCTGCCAGAATTTTGCCCCACTTAGTGGCTGCTTTTGAGGAGAAGCAGCTCTCCCAATGACGAATTCCCTGATATGAAGCATGGCCCCTATTGCTCACCGTTCCAGCAAACGACAGCAGATGGATGCAATTAAACCTCGGCAGTCCTCCGCGGACGGACACTGATACAGGATGTGAGAGGGTTGGCTGTTACACAGTGCCTATGGTCTAGTGTTCACCCCCGACGGCTGCAACAGGGAGCGGGAAAGAAACCAGTTGCCAGCTTCCCCATCCCACGGCAGGACCCCAAAAGCTGAAGAGTGAAAAGGCCAGGAAAAGAGATAAATGAGGCAAGCTCCACACACTTGTTGGGAGCATTCAAATGTCTGTGGAATATTATTAATAATCATAAAATCCCAGCAAAACAACGACTCTCTTATAAAAGAAATCTGAGGAGCGCAGTGAGCTAAGTGGAAGCTCTGTTTCCAAGGCAAGGCAGGATTAGTTCACTGCACATAATAGCCAGTGTGTAGGAATTGCAAATGAACATCATCAGCGGTGCTGGTGTTACCCTCCTTAAATTAATATTGAGCTGACTTCTCTGTACGATGTGCAAGTAACAAGCATTTCTTAGCTTTTGAGGGGAACGAAGTTTCAAAACTTTATATGCATGTATGTTTACACGCATATTTATATATAACTTATATATATATATATGTGCACTTATATTAAGACAAGCAACCCCTTTCCCTGTTGCAGCTTGTCAGCAGTGCAGGAATTGAGGGTAAGGCCCCTGTGACCTGTTTTGAGGGTTATAAATACCGAACAACTCATCAACAAATCACAAAAGGAACCCCAAAACAAACTCTTCATCCACACAGGCACAGGATGAGCCCGATCCCAGGCCGCAAGAGAGCCCCGGGGAGGCCTCACTGCTCCCGGTAGAAGCCCCGGGGTTTGTCCCGAGGGAGCAGTGCCTCCCTCGCCTTCCCTCTGCCCACCGCAGTGTCCCATAGCAGGCTCTCTGCTAAGCAAGAGTCCTGTCCCGCCATCAGGCAGGCAATGGGGAAAGCAGTACATTTGATCTACCGCTGCAAAGAGGGGAGAGAGAAGGCTGTGAAGCACCACGGCTCTTTCAAACACTTCAGCAATTAATGGGGGAGGGGAAGGGGCTAAGAAGGATAGATGCATTAAAAATGGTAAAATAAAAACATGATATGAAGATATATTTACTGTCAGCTCAGAGCCAAAACATTTATGCTCCCACGCTTTTTTTTTTTTTTTTTTTAGCAAATCGGAACTTAAGTGATGCATTTTAATTATTTTAGGAAAATAAGCAAGAAGGCTCTTTTTCAGAGTCTAAATAAATAGCAGAGTGTTCTGTGCTGATGATGTCTCTGGCTCGTGATGGCCTCATCTATGCAGCCACTACTGTGAGCTCTGAAAACCTGGGAAGAATGGGGTGTTACTGGCAATTTCTGAAAGGAACTATCCATTATTTGTGGGGTTTTCTGAAACAGAACATGCAAAGAATTCTCTGACAGCCTCAGAAGTGAAAAGGGGGCCAATAAAGCTTCAGCTCAGAATGATGGGTATCCAAATAACACTATTGTTTTAAGCGTGAGGTAAGAAGTGCTTTTCCTTATTTATCAAACAGTTATTTCAAGTCCTTGAAAGTAGTGGGGAAAAGATATGTGTTTCCGTGACACAGAAGGAGATGTATGCCTTGCAGTCTCACAGATCAGCTTGGTGATTTCTTTTTTCTGCTTCTTTTTCTTCCCCCCCCTCCCCTTCCCCCACTGTCTGATCTAACTCCTGACAACTTTCTTCCTGCATACAATGTGTTCCTAATCTTCAACACATTGCAGAGACCTTCCTGAAGGAGACCGAGACTCAGAAGAGCTACCTTTTATTTTAGGGGAGAGCAGAGAGTGGAGATGTTTCCTTCACCTACAAGTAGAACTTATTTGAGTGTAGTCAGAAAAAAATTTGCAAAAACTAAAGAGGAACAGAGCAGAAGAGGGTGCCTTCATGTTATTTAAAGAAAATAATGAACTAGTGTGTAACAGTTGTAGTGGTAGGGAATACTAAACCACAGACACTGGCAATTCTATAGCAGAAAATGTTAGTCATAATCTCCCTGTGCAAAAAAAATAAATTCAAATCAATGATGGGTGTCAGTTCTCCACTTGCAGAAATATCTCAAGCATTTAAGGCTAGCAGTGCTTAGTCCCTACAAACAGGCCTTATCCACACATCTTTACCAAATGTTTTTGTTATGTTTCTGAAGCTCCTCTTTTCTCTACCAACTTCCATTTTGGAGAGTGTAAATTCTGTTGCTCAATAACTGCAGCCAGCTTCTGTCATCTTAAAATGTGTTCAGTGAAAGTGCAGAGTAGCTATAGGCAAAGTCCTTTCTTCTTTCTCTTCACAGTGTGTTTGTACTGCATCTTCAAGACTCATCAATGAAAGGCACAGAGTTGTTGCTGTGGAGGCTGTGCCACCAGTCTGAGGGGTGCAGAAACTGCAAAAAGGTGGAGAGTTAGAAAAAATTACCTGCTTTTGGTTTGTGATTTAAGCAGAAGAGGAGCATCAACAACAGCAACATTATCAAGAAAAAAGAGTCAATGAAGAGGAAAGAAATCCTAACAGTAAGCAAGTAGCAGTGTTTTATAGAGCAAGGTAGTCCTACTGATTTCTAGCGTATGTAATATCTACCTTAAAGATGGAACAGGCCACAGTTTATAGTACCCAGAGAGATGACAGCAGAAAATAATGCTGGCCTGTGGGTCTGAGCCCTGTCTCTGTTTTGCAGCACATGACTATCAATGTCTCCTGACACTTCCACACCTTTGCATATAAAGCAGAAATGTGCTTATTTCTTTGTTTTCATGTAGAATACAAAGATGGCCAGACTTTTCCTGTACATCTGCACTGTGGCTCTATTGACACTATGAAATACCACTGTCAGTGGTATACAGGAAAAGATTTAGGCATCAGGACTCTCATGAGGAGGTATGTGATCAGGTACATACAAGTGTGTGTGAAAAGGAAGATGTCTCCAAAGAACATCCTCACCTTCTCTTTCTCCAAAACAATAGAGCTCCTAGCACTTTGGTTTTCTTTCCTGTTCCTCTGCAGTCCATTGAATCTTTAAGTCTTTGCCTGGTGGTCCTGGATTATTATTGGGAGAAATAGTCTAACACTAAAACCCCAGAAAAATAAGTATTGAATATTCTTGAAATATTTCTGATTGATGGAATCTGGTGAAAAACTTTATTCAAGTAGATGCTGGAAAGCCCTTGGATATAACCATTTGATGACTAGTTTGCAGCAAATCCAGAGAATATCATAATCTGAGGAACATACTTTCATAGACAGCGAATAGATGGCCTAACACCATCTTTCATCTTTCATTCATTTTTAGAATTTCTAATTTCACAAAAACATAAGCCAAATTAGCACATTAGCATGGGATAATAACTTAAAAAAAATCAGTTATTTCAGATTTTGTTGAGGCACCATATTTAGCTGAAGCTGAAAAAGAAGCAGCAATGAACAATGTTGACAATGCTGAACAATATTGACGTATAGAGTGTTATCATTACACTTCAGAAGAAACATGTTACTGCCAAGAAATGAAGTTTTTCAATCTTCTTTTAAGGCTGTTGATTAGGAATGACTGAAGCTTCCTTCTGGAACCTAGAATAGGGACCCTGCGTTCACTTCTGCTGAAAGTCTGTTTCATGTTTGGAGAAGCTACAAATCTCATAATTAAATAACTGCTGCTGGACTTGTAGGATCTGTATAAACTGCTGAATTCAAGAGACAAATTATCTTCTCCATTATTTTTAAGGGCTTGGTCTGCTATGAAATTATACAAAAGCACTCCTCCTCTTGATTGTGGCCTCTTGCCTTCATGAAAATCCTTAAGTCTGGATGTACAGACTTTTTGCTCTTTGTCAGTTGAATTATTTGTTTTGTTTATTTGTTTGTTGATAATGTTAAGTCTTTTGGGCCAAGGCATTTGAACTGATCACCTTCTAGAGGTTTCAGATATTCTTTGGATGAGTTAGATGTCTAGAAGGTATTGAGTTTATGCACTGAATACGAAGTACACTCAAATCTTGCACAATGACTTAGAGACTGCTTTGTACAACTGCAGTTTTTCGTAAGTAGGACCACCTTCCATGCCACATAGGGACTCAAGTATGACACATGCTGTGCACAACAGGAAGTATGTCATAAGGAGCAACAGACATTCCTGTACATGGCCAGAGGAAGAAAAGCTGCTCCTGATGTTTCATGGTCCTTTAAGGTGGAATATTTCTGAGGATGAGAAAGATGATAATGGTTTACCACTTTGCAGCACGTGGGTTCCATACAAAGGCTGACCTCAGGCTTACTGTTTTGCTTTGCTGCTCTGCTACTGTCAAATAAGAGCCTTTGCTCAGTGACCAAATGAGGAGGCTGAGAGGAGACCTTATCACTGCCTACAGCTACTCAAAAAGAGGTTGTAGAGAGGTGTGGGTGGGTCTCTTCTCACAACTGAAGTGTGATAGGACAAGAGGAAATGGCCTCAGCCTGCACCAAGGGAAGTTTAGGCTGGACATCAGGAAGAAATTCTTTATGGAAACAGTCATCAGACCTTGGAACAGGCTGCCTAGGGAGAGGGTTAAAATGCTATTCCTGGATGTCATGTAGATATGAAACTTAGGGACAGGGTTTAGTAGTGGGCTTGGTACAGTTAGATTAGTGGTTGGACTTTATGATCTGTAAGTGCTTTTCCAACCTAAATAATTCTGTGATTCTATGGTTGTGGAAAATCAGCCATGTTGTGGCACATTCTCTTGGCACATGAGCCAACATTAGCTTTCAGAGCAGTTATTTCAGAAGCCATGTGTCAATCTAGAGTTTTCAGTTCTGAGCTCTCATAATTCTCACGACGATATGAGTAGAAAAGGACTACCAAAATACTACAAATCCTGAACAATCCTGTGCTACCAAAATACTACAAGTCCTGAACAATCCTGTGCTGCAAAGGACTATTGTAGAAAAAGTAGTCTGTGGTAAGGGGGAAATCCATCACTTACTCTTGAAAATAGACACTGGGAATTATGACACAGAGAACCTTCTTAGATGAGAAGTCCTCAGATGCACGGGGGCAATGCTTGCTGTTGTTTCAGTTTTTCGTGTTTCCTGTGGTAAATTGCTTACATAGAGGCATGACCATATGTATGCTCAGAAAGACCCTAAATGGCGAACATCTCTTCTGGATCCCAAAGTGTCTAATGTATTCATCTGCCATTCATTCGTGACTGCTCCAACAGGACTAACATTTGACATGTTTCAAGCTCCAGCTATGGACTAAAGGTTCATACTCAAAAGTGGAGCACCAACGGCCTGATATTTAATTCTAAAAGACATTTTAAAGTGTACAAAATGTTATTGTCCAAACAGACAAATAATCATCCCTGTCCAGGTTTTACCTAACTGTGGCTGGAATGGACTGATTTTGATTGCTGCACATTTTAAAGGCTGAACTAAAAGAAGTAGCTTCCAATTTAATAGAAAGTGCTTTGAAAGTTGCTAAGCAACTTGTAGAAAGCTTGCTTTTCAAGAAGTTAATTTGTTTGTTTAATTTCAGGAAAAGATTGAATATTATTATCTAAGTTCTGTAAATCAAAAGAGAAATGCACAATGGAAACGCAATAGGACATTTCCACATTCTCTTTGCTTTCTATGTTTTGCAGTTAAACCCCCTTTAATTGTCTGTGAAGCTTCATCAAGTATTCAACAAATGTTATTTATGTATAAAACTTCAACAGATAATTGAGTATGCAAAGACCCAAAGGAAAAAATTAAACAGGTTTGTCATATGGTATGTGTTTATCTTAACCTTTCTTCTTCAAAAATCTCATCTACTAAGTACTTTTATCAGACACTAATTATACTCCTTCTGAAAAGAATTTCTCCAACATCCTTCAGTGCCTACACCCTTTAATCATATCTCATTACATCTACCTAATCCATCTCTTTTTCACATTGCCAGGGCTCATTAATAGTTTTAAAAGCCAGTCCTGGACATTATCTTTCCTTTCTATGGAAGTATAAATAATACCAATAGGGTTTCATTCCTAGATTTCATAGAGATTTGTACTTAGATCAAAAATTATTTGATTGATATTGAAATGTCCTCTAAAAATAACTTTAAAGCCTGCAATGCCATAGCAGCAGAAAGTTACGAATCTTCTCCCAAATGGTTGTTTTTATAAGTTAACAGAGGATCAATAGTCACTTTGAAAGGAAGCGATCTTTGACTAACATTTAGCAGATATTGTGCCTCACAGATGTTTTATAGGCGATACATGTGCCACCTTGTAAACAGAGTGGGTTTCAAAGAACCTCTACATGACTGTGAATGAAAAAAAAAATACAGGGCAACAAATAGTCTTTCTTCATTCCTCTGCTGTGTGCATGCCTTACATCATTGCATCTGAAAAGCTTATAAAATAATGTCTCTACTGTAGTGTCGACTCCAGTGAACAGATCAATGTCAAATGAATAATTGATGTGTCAGATTTTGCTTTTTTCCCCCCAATTTCAGTTGTCTGCAAACAGGCTACAAAACTTTCTACTACTTTTACCCTTTAAAATGATTTGTAAACCACTTCAGTGGATAATCCTCAGTTTAAGAAACCTTCCCGTTGTGAATTTTGACAATTTACAGTGTATTAGTTAATTAAGTAATGATTTATTTGAACTCTTATTTTCAGGATGGGTAGAGCTACTTTATTCAAGCTTATCTCAGCAGAGAGTTTGATTAAGGACAAAAAAACCCATGCTGTATTTGTTCATTTTCAGAAGTTATAACATGTCATTATAGTGGTTTTGAGGTAAAACCAGTTGCTAAATTTTGACTAGGAAGCTTGCTTTCCCCCTCAGTCAATTCTCAGACTCGAGGAAGTGTTTTTTGACATACTTTAGCAGAAGGCATACGTGCTCCTTGGGCCTTCAGTGTCCATTGTGACAATCCATGAAGAGACCCATTTTGCACCAAACACCTGTTCACACTGTACTCCTTAGAGGCAGGAAGCACAGCTACAAGTTTCTGAATCTCAGGGAACTTGGGCTGACTAAGACAAAGTCGTATCACTCTGGTATCTATTTAATTGGGGCAGCTTATGGATCCTTTCAGTTCCAACTTCTTATCCAGTATTGGAAAATGCAAAATTAATTTTTTTACTCCTTAAATCAAAAGCATTTGTAGAAGCCAATATAAATGTGAAATTAAAATACATTTGCATGTCATATAACTGATACCTCAACCACATCCAGTCAATATAACTGACATAGTATTTGAAATGTAGTTGAGCACAATCCTCAGTCATCTGTGGATATGGTACTGTGTTTTTAAGTGCAGCTTCTTCTCTCTAAAGGGTTGATTTATACAGGCCAACACAACATACATAAAAATATTGTAGATATAAAAACTAAAGTCAACTGAAATTTGCCTTTGTGACCACTAATGAATTCAAGCTGAAAAATATTTTCATAATTATTCCTTGCTACAGAGCTAGTGTATTGTTTGCAGGAAGCAAACACAAAATGTCATACCTAGAGCTAACCTAAGGGCTATATGGTATCTTCCAGTCTGTGAAAATATGTGTGGTTTGAGTTGTCTTTTTGTTCTACACTGGAAATAAAACTCTTTGGAACATTTTGATGTCATAAAATTACATATATCTGTTTTGGGGCCAAAAAGAGACAGATTTTTTTGGTGTGTGTATTTCTCTTTCCAACCCTTTCTTTGTTTCACTCTCTCATTAGGAAATGACTAAATAGATTAGCCAGGATATTTAGAACATTCCCATTGAAAACTTCATTAAAACTGACACATTTTTATGAAACATTTTGGCTTCAATGGAAAGACATATTTAGATGAGAAAAAAAAAGTCATATAAAGTGTAACTGGTTACAAATGCAGTCAAACTGATATTCATATTCAAATCTGAACTAATATTTATGTGGCATTTTTTTCTCAAGATTCTTCAGACCAAATAATTTGAACAGACTTGAGTAATGCTGACAGTTCTCTGCCCAAAATCCAAAGTTTTTGGAAGGCAAGTGTCTTCCATTGCAGTAAGAAAGGTTTGGGCTCCACAGGAAAGGAGAAGTTGTGGAGATTTCCAGCATAGTCCTTCATCCATGCAGTCTCTTCCATTGGATTCAGTGTATTGTAGTTATGTATAATATTTATGGTACATTTTTTTTCCCCATATAACTAACCCTAATGTTACCATTCTCTTTCAAAACGGTGTAAGATGCTGCAGTTTTTCTTCTAGTCCTGCTCTGGTTCTTGTTTGGCAGGGCTCAGCACCTACCATTGCCTTAATTATATTATGGCCAGTAGGACTTTTTAGTGGTCACAGGGTTGCTATATATGTCATTATCTTCAGAAATCGGTGTGGAAAGGTTTCGGTTAGTTTTCTATTTTCTCAGCTGCAAATGTGGGACATAGAAAATGGCAAAGGCAGGAATAACCAATTATTGGTTAATCCGGTCTCTCTACTGTAAGCCTTATTTTGGGCATTGGAAGTCTTTGTAAAATAAAGGAAAATACTGATTTATAGCAAGAAACCCTTCTAATTCCAGTAGAGAACATCTTACAGATTTTGCAATCAGAGAGTGAAACTAATCCATACCTTTAGGGGAGAAAGTTCTACTAATATGAGTAGAATCTTAAATTAATGAAATGTCCTAATGTTCTATTTTTTTGTAACTTTAGAATGATCAGAATTTCTGTTAGAAAGATTTCTAAGATTCCCAAGACTTCTAAGAGAGACAAAACTCAAACAGAAAGAACGACCACAAAATCAAGGGTACAAGCTACAATTATAAGGTTTCTCCAGAGACCTGATTCTCCAGTTATTCTGTGTTTAGGAGAGTCGAGAATTTATTCTACTTTTATAAAACCATTTATCTGCTTCAGTTTCAGACATGAATCACCAAAAGGCCAAGAATACTACTAATGAGCACGGACGTTGGCTTAGGCTCTCTAGAATGAACAAGGTGATGTGATGACTTTCCTGACCTCTTATAATCCAGACTAAATTTTGCTAGTGATGTCATGATGTCCTCAACTCAGATAATTCCTGTGGTGAATGTGCGTGATGTTTGGAAGATCAACTTGGTACCAGTCATTCTTACATACTTTTCAAATTACGGAGCTCATCCAATGAGCCACGATGCATGTTGTGCGAAAGGGAATGGGTGCTAGAGCTCACTTTAGTACAGGGACTCTTCAGGATTACTCGCTTTGACAATCAGGGACCCCGTAGGCAATAAAAGCAGATTAAATTGCTGTTAAGCTTTTTTAATTGTAGAAAGAGCAGCCACACTTAGGGGAATGGCCAAAGCAAATCCATACTATTCCATGCAGATCAGTGATTTTTCTGTATCACATTCTAAAATGAGGTGCAATAAGCACAAAAGCCACTGGTTGACTTTTCAACATTGTTTGTTTTCATTTTATCTATTTAGTGCTGGTTGTCTGCTCAGCCTTGCATAGAAAGACCATGATAAAGACTGCTCTCCTTTCTCTTCAAGAGGCTTTGCAGGGTATATTAGCAAATGCGAATGCTTGCTTTTGATTTCTTTATATTCTTTGCAGAATGACGAGTCTTGATGAGATATGTGATGGAAGACTCTAAGGAAATCTCCTATTATGAGGAAAATGAAAATTTCATCTTTGTTAACCCATATACATCCCTCCCCTAAGTAAATTAACAATTCAAAATCTTGCACTAAACTTCATTAACTTTCCTCATGAATAATTCCACTGACATCTAAGCAATTTCTGTGTGCGAGGCTGAGAAGACTTGTCCTTTTGTAATGCACTTGCTTGTACATAGGTAAATAAATTACACATCTGACAAAGGAACATTGCTATTCCAAATAGTTACACAACGCTTTTGACATTTATTGATGTTTTTAAGTTATTTAAACAATGTTCATGTTCAAATTAATTGCTACTGGAAATATTCTTAATGAGCATCCTACAAACTGTTAGATATGCTGGATAGTGATACAATGAGCTGGTATAATAGACTGAACTTAAAGCCCCAAGGTGTGCAATTAGCTACAGCAAGAATAAAAGATGATGTTCTTTAATAAGAAGAACACTGTCTCTAGTCTCAGACAGTGACATCTTGCTTCAGTATAATCTTATTTTTTAAGTCAGTTGTTAAGAAAACCCCCTAACGTCTTGAATGACCACAAATTGCCTGTGGACATTACATAGCCTTTGGCTTAATTTCCAGCTAGCATTGGAGTAACCATCCACAAAATCAGTGCACCTTTACCCATAGCTGTTTGTCCAAACCGTATTCGTTCATTTTTGTTCCTTGGTCATACACCAGGTAAATCAGGAAGCATATTCTTTAGCACTTGAAGTCATGCCACAGTGTAACTTTAAAGCTAATTAACATTAATTGGCAAGTCATTTCAGATTGCATGTAGGTTGACTTAAAGACATTTCTTCCAAAACAGTTGTTACATTTTTTCCATGTTGCTGCACTGTGGATTTTGTGCTTCGCGTCTGACATGTTTTCTCAACTACTGCTTTTTAACAAAAACACAAAAGTACTCAGGGGAATGTGATAAAAGCAAAAATTCTATGATCTCTGCAAGGTAAATGACAGCAGGGAAATTGCCACATCTGGATCAGAAAGATTTCTTCTGTTTACCTAAATAAATATATTTAACAATGGGTGATTAGGGTAATAATGAATCTTTCCTTTAACAGCTTCCCCTTCTTCACTGATTATTTCATTTGATCATGCACATTTCAGCTATGCATTCCTGCTTTTTTTGTACTTCAAATAAACAAATAAAGAAATAAAATTGTGTCTTGTCCCTTTTCCTGTTAAAACCTTGTAACTTTTTGTCTTCATAGGAAATCACGGTTGTTTTATTAGTGATAAGCATGGAGGAAATGACAGAGTTTCCAAAGGACCAGAATAAACCCCACCAAGAATGCTGCTACTATTATACCAATATTGTAATGATTATAGTTTAAAAAGCATATTGCTTATTCAGTTTAGGTAAAAGTTTATATCTTTACTCGTGCTGGTGAAATCACTTCTATTAAATGGACTTATGTGGGCAAATCATATGAGCCTAAGCATTGGTTGTCTGACTAGCTGCAATAAAAAAAGCTCAAAAATCTGCTACTCTGAATTTGTAGAAACAGGGTCTTTTAATTCCAGAGTACAGGGAAAACTGATAAAATGTGATTCAAGTAAAACAATCTTTAACTTAGAAATAAATTGCAGTAGGATTCCTTTTTAACTGATTTTCTTAGCCATCTTGTGATTTGAAGCATGAGTTATCCTAGGAAGATATACTTTGTAAATTGCATTCATTCTTTTTTGCTTTTTTTTTGCTATAATGTAAGTATTTTTAATGATTATAAAGACAGAGATTTAAATATTTTGTTTGAATTCTCTTCACATATCTTGCTTTGAAATTAAGATAATCACATCGCCTCGTTGAACTGAAAATGTTTTCTTTAAATTTGGTCACAGGTCCTACTATTCAATTAATATAATCATACCTTCTTCTGCTGCTGAAAATAAAGCAGTTCAGTTGTTTAATTAAACATGAATGTTGTTTATAATATAATGTTTCTGAAATACTTGTTTGAAAGAGAGGCTAAAGATTTATATCAAACACTTCAATCTGACAAGTAAATTACATTTCCTCTACCATAAAGAAAGGTAAGGCAGGGAAATGGTTGCAATAGAAGAGTAACTAAGGTTGCTGCACTGAGGAAAAGCACGCTTGTGCTCATTACTTGGAGATATGATATGCATCAGTTTACAAAGGTGACCTTTTACACTCTAGAGATTAAAGCTGAACATTTTACATCCTTAAAATAAGGAAACAGACACTATTTCAAAACTGCAACTCTATTTTAATAGAAAGCCAGGTCAGAGATGAGAAAAAAAAGCATAACATTTTCAACTTCAAAAGTGAGTAGAAAGTAGTATCTGTGCTAGCTTCTTTAATAAAAGTGAGAATGATGCTTTCTCTGAGGGTCTAAAAGGGCTTTCTATCCTCGCTTGCTTCCCCAATCTCAGGTTGTGATACCTCGTGTCTAAGTCCTAAAAGATGCAGGAAAGGTCTCTCCTGTACTGAAGCTGGTATGTTTTCAGCTTTGTCCCTCTAGACAGGCTTTCTGACAGGTTGTTCTGGTGCTGAAAAGGAAGCATTTCATGATGTCCTACAGCAAATCTCATTCTGGTGGCTGTGCTCCAGGTTATCAGGCTTGTGGTCTTCAAGATTTTATTGAAGGAATACTGTGGTTCTTGAAACTGATCCCACATTAATTTAACTTGGTTGAAGTGAAAGCATATTTTTGAAGTGGAAAGGTCTTTAACCCATCTATGTTATCGGGATGTGCAGTCAGAGCTTCTTGATGCCTCCCTGTCTCAAATCACAAAAAATCTCAGCTTATAAAACAGATCATTTTGAAGAGAAAAGAGGGAACAGTATCAACCTGTCATATAAATCTTTTTCAAACCCTGAAAGACTACTGCAGTGTGCTTTGATAAGCCAGCCTAGGCAAAATGCACGGACTTGACATTGGTAACTGAAGAAACAGAAAACTTCACTGCTTTCATCATGTCATTAGCATAATAAAAACATAATTAATAACATGTTAGCAGTAATGTTGTTTTATGCCTACGTTTCAGTGTCACTTTGTACTGGCATGGGGGCTTTTATTTTTCCCCTGTGAGCCGCAAGAATGAAGATGGGTATGATTTTTGCAAGGGTGAAATAGGTTGTCTGTCAGTTTGGTTTAGGCGACAGTCTGTCTGCAGTCCGTAAGATGATCTGTATAGTGCCAGAGGAAAGCAGGCAGAATTCCTGGCTTGCAAGCATAGATATCGATCTAGCTTAGCCACCTAAACAATGCCTCACCTGTTTGCCTTGTCCATACCTTATTTTACGCAGTCTAATGCTTGTTTTGTTTGACTTTTCTTTTATTTCTGTGGATCTGAGCTTTGATACACTTTGGGGAGTACATAAACACAGTGTTGTACTTGAACATCACCATTCTGCAGAGTGCTCTAGTGGCTCTGGACCACCCCTCCCTGTATGAGAACAGCACTGTTATTGAAAATTATGAGTGAGCAGCTAAGTAAGTAGGCCACATCCACAAGCGTTTGATCTATCAGACCAGTGTCCAATGACATTGAATGTGAGATGCTACTAATTACTGCACTATGTACTCCCAGTTAAAATTTCTTAAATTGGAGCGAGTAAAAGGCTCTATTTTTATAAATTCTTCTCTCTTTTTTTTTTCCTAGCTGATGGTTACAAGATAAACCACCACAGCATTTAGAATCCTATCCATTTATTTTGGAAACAACTATGTTATTGTGTACTGTCTCAAGCAGGAACGAAACAGAAAACGGCATTCATTTTCCCAGTAAACTATAACATAAATATTTTACCACTATTTATTATTAGTTTGCCATTTCCTGCTGTCAGCAGTTCCAACTTTGCCAGCAGGCACTGAGTCTCACAGTCGTATTGTGCTTGGAAAAAATAAGACAAATACAATTTCTTAGAAAATAAATGAACAAAATTTGCAACAAAACCCCTCTACTGAAGCTAAACGAGCATTTCTTCTAAGTGCTGACACTTAGTATTATTTAATTTGCATACAGCACATTTCACTTTTACTGGAAAACAATTAAGTTAACGAAGAACTAAGTCATCTGTACTTTCAGGGATAATTGAACATTGCTCGATTTAGAACTGTTTTACGTTAATGCTGTGAAGGAGCAGCCTACATCGTGGTAAGTTTGTCAGCGGTTTCGAATGCAAGTGTGCTTTTGGCCCAGCGATATATGAAGTGGATGGATCAAAATGGAATACAAAATAGATTGTAATGACACTTGAGTCGAGCTGATACAGAAATACTTCAAATATAGGGACTGAGACTGAGCCATTTTCCTCCTATGAGATGCACTCCTTATTTCATAAGATTATTCAACAGTTTAAAGGCTGGTAAAGAGGAAAAAATCTTTATTCAGTATTAAATTTCTCTTATCTAGGTGCTTTCTCCGAGACTCTGAAGTATTTTCCTGGATTAAGTCAGAAAATACAGAGCTTTGTGTTGGGGTTTCATCCCATTCTTTGTCACAGGTGTGTGGAACTGCAGTGAAGCCATGACTTCAGGCTCATCCCCAGAAGGCTTAGAAGACCCACAACCCTTAGTACTGCCCTGGACAGTGTCAGGTGTTTGGCTTTGTGGTTTGGCTTTTTTTTAATATTATGTGTGGAGTAGAAATAGACAATCCTTTTGGGTTTCAGGCACAGAGAATTGCAAACAAACCTGACTCTACAGAAACAGAAAAGGTCGAGGTAGCAGTTGGTCAAACTCATTTATGCCTCTGTTGAGCTGAGTTGGGTTTTGGAGTGAAACCTTTGAGCTGTACATTCCTTTGGTTTCTTTTCTGCCTCTTCACTGAGTTTGCTCCTACCGAAGGTACCCAACTGTCAACACAGATAACAAAAGTCTGCAGCCTTCTGTGGAGTAGCAGCACCTTGTCTAAAAAAACCGTTCCTGTAAAATTCTGCAGATATGCTCCCAACTTTAAATCAGAGCCCACCCTTATGGATGAAGGGCTGGTTTAACCTCTCCCTGCTGATTCACTTTTTGGCCGCTCAGCTGGGAATATCAATTGTGATAGTAAGTCTTCTTTAAATAAATTGGAAAGGTGGCAAATTACAGCTGCCTCTGAGAAATTTTGAAGTCAGAAAAAAAATGCAATTTTAAAATACATTCTTTTAAAAAAATTTAAATAAGCAATACAATTAGCTAAGCACTTACGTTTTATTAGCAGTAGCAAGTAAAATTAATAAGTAAATTCAATGAAAAATGATTATGTGTCACAGTATATAGTTTTTACATTGACATTTCACATAATCTGACTTTGCTGAGAGGAGAAATCACTCGTCTGTTAAAATTACTTTTTAAAAGCTGTCAAAATTGGAAAACCTGCTGTCAAAAATATGATGAGAAAAGTTTAAAAATGGTAAAGTATGTTGACTTAGACAAAAAATATTACCTTCAGAGTGGAAAACTTGAATATTGTATCATTATCTTCTACACAGATGAAAAACGTTATCTTTTTCTAAGCTGGCTTTTTTTTTTACCTTTTAGATTTATGGTTTGCATTTACATTTCAATGTGAATGGGACGTCATCCAATTTATACTGCAGCAGGAGCTGAAAGTAGCAGGTATTTGGACATTTATATTTTAATTGCACGTTTGAGTTTTCCTACTTTTAAAAATGACGAGATTAACATCTCCCTAAGGGTGAAGGCCACTGTTCATCTACAGTCTGGTTCTGCAAACTGCCTTCTGTGAAGGCTCTTGGAGTCGAGCTTGGCCTGTGGATGACTGGGGGCTGCCAGCAGGAAAAGTCTAAACACAGTACCATCCCAGCCTGCCTGTGGGCAGTGGCTTCAGTATCACCAGCAATCACAAATCCTTCTTCTCTAGCATGTCTCTGCCCTCTGTAAGGACAGTCTCAAAGAAGGTGACAATTCATTCTCCATGCACATTCAGTCTTTGGCCTCTTTGTTGAGACTGCCAGCAAGGATGCCAATTACTGCCATTCAAAGAAGCCCAGATATGCTGTGGTAATAATGAAGTACAGATTTAGAGGGATACAATCCAAAATCATAATTAAATGGAAATGAGACAAAACAGAATCTGAAATAAGATTTGCCTAAGAACTACAGAAGTAGATCTTTCAAAGTACATCTCATTTTTGCCTGTTACTTTTTCAGCCATTGCTGCCTTTAACACTATATAGCCTTTAATATTGCACTGTCTTTAATGCTATACAGCCTTTAATCCTGCACTGCCTTTTTATTGTAGGTTTGCTCCAAATCACGATCTCTTCATGCGTGTAGGTAAGCCTGTTTATGAGTGAAGCAATGAGGGTCACTATGGAGGAGGAGTGCACAGCAGTGAAAGTTGTGGAGCTGCTTGTGATGTCTTGATCCCCATTCTAAATGATCCAGGTCATCAGTCCTGAGACAGGGGACGGAAGGTAAGCAACATAGTGTTTTCTTTATGCTTTACTGTAACTTAAGGTATTATGGCACTTTGTTTGTGGTGTTCTTTCACTTCCTCAGCAGTGTGAGTTGAAGGGAATGAAGTACTTTTTCTCTCAAACATAATTCCTTGAAGTGCCGCTTGATTTAATCTTGCTGTTCAGCCTGGATTTAATATGTCTTGAAATTTATTCATTTCTTACAGTTTGAAGAATGGCTACTGAAAAGTGCTAAAGGCAACCTGACAAGACATATAGAGAAGCCATTCATGGTATTTCCATGCAGCTCATATATCAGAGTGCCCTACGTTTTCCTTTAATGTTCCTTCCAGAGTTGAACAACTCTTTACTTTACCACATCCAAATGCCCCCCAAACACTATTCCTCCAGGTTTTTGTATGCAAACAGTCCTTTGCAGTGTTCCTCATAGAGTCTCTCTGGCTCTCTATCCTGCTTCTTGGGCATATTGATTCATGTCACTCTTTTAAACTTAATTCCCACTGTGATGGCTCAAAAAAATCCTTTTCTGCCTAGACCAGTAAGCAGCAATGTCTAAAGATTTGAGCATGCTTTGCTGTGGCTCACACTGACCACAGAAGTGCTTAAGAATCTTTAAACTAGATTAAACTAGAATTTTTTTTTAGCAGAACGAATGGGAATTTAGTCAGATGTGGGAGGCTGCATCCCTTGCATTTTATAATCAGCCTGACTCACTTCAGGCTGTGTGGGGGCTGCTCTTTTAGTTCATGAATACCACCACATCAACACAAGCTTCTCTGAGGTCCATCTATCTGTCTGTCTATCCGAACTCCCACATTGTTGCTTGAGTATCTGGGTGCCTCTGGTGCATGTTGTCCAAGCCTCTTGGCACTTATTTACGGCTTCATATTGCTCTGTAGAGACAGGAGGAGTAATTTCACAGGAGCCTAACACATCTAACAAGGAAACACATTTTTTTAGTCTGTGTTATCTGAACCTGTCTTTAAAATAACTCCAGTTAACACAGTCATTGTTGCCATTGAACCTAATGGCAATTAAACAGCTATCTGGCCTCCAGTAATTACCTGCCAGAGCTATCTGGCTGATTTCAAATGTTATTTCAGAATTTGCAGAGAAATAACTTTATCATAATGACAATCCATATTGGATTAAAAGGGATCATACTCCCGTAAGAATCTAAGGCCTGAAATTCCG
Organism: Upupa epops; assembly: GCA_013397515.1. Classification (NCBI taxonomy): domain Eukaryota; kingdom Metazoa; phylum Chordata; class Aves; order Bucerotiformes; family Upupidae; genus Upupa; species Upupa epops. The sequence continues at coordinate 356,480 of VZRI01003148.1, forward strand.
TCAGTGGGAGCGCTGCTAACAGAGAAACTCCCTGGAAACTGTGAAGACAACAATATACACAAGGATCCTGTGTTAGTATTCAGAGAAAAAGTGAAATACCACAAATGAAGGTTAGTTCCCCCAGCAACAGCAACAGCTTTCCACACACAGAACACCTTGTAACATTTTCTGGCTATTTTTGTAGAATTCTATAGCATGGAAGAAACCAAGCCTGACTTCCTGCGGTGTGATACAGAGCGCTACCTCGCTGCTCCACAGAATACAAGGGGATACTTTTTTGGGTGAAATTTTCTGAGATTATTCCAAAGTGAAATCACTCGGAAGAATCTAGGTGGACCTGGGGTGTTCTGAGCTGCTAATAAAACTACTGCAAATTCTGTCCGTACATGGGAAGATAGAACACTAGAACCTGAAACTGAGACAAGATACTAAGTGAATATAGCGAGAAGTGAGAAAGTCTTGTTTGCAAACTGAGAGTAATCAGAGTTCTGGGTTGGGAGAAGGTTAACAACTATTTAAAAAGCATGTATATAGGATTCATCTATTAGAAGCATAGCAGAACCTTCCCTTACACAGGAGCTGATCAGCTACCAGAACAATCTCAAGTGCTCTTTTGTCAATTATCAGCCCTGCTACTGAGCCTTTGGGAATGTTGGGCCACGCTACACATACCTTGTGAGAAGGTATAGACAGGCACATGAAGAATCTGAAATATGTGACCAGGAGGCTCTCATGCCACCGGAATTATTTGTTGAGGAGGCAAAGAGGTGAAAATAGGGGATAGAAAAAAAAAATTCATTCAGACTGCTGAAACTCACAAGCTTTATGGAAATTCTGTCCCTTTTAGCTGGCCTTTATGTGGTAGTGATTCCGTTCTATTACAAATGTATCATAAATATGTTAGGAGAAAAATGTCATGATGAATTTATATTACCTCCTTTATTAATTTAAATAGCTGATTGCAGCCATCTTGCATGCCATGCAGGTAAAATTTTAATTAACATTACATAAGTTGAGGAGCTATTAGAGAAAAAAAAATACCATTAGTGTCCCTTAATCTAATAATTTGGAGAGAAAAAATAGAGAAGAATTTCTTCTTAAATGTCAAAATAATTTTATTATTATTTCTCCCATTTTCCAGGCCCTTGTATTTACGCCGATTTCATTTGAATGAGTGTTGTATGTAGTTTCATCAGCAGACTACAGGTTCTGCTTTTTCATCATCCTGATCATCTCAGTCACAGTACACAGGAAGAAAGAGGAATCCATGCTTATAAAACAAGCCTGTACTGTTAGTAGATCATCAGATTAGAGAGAATGCACTTTTAAAGAGCAGAGAAGCTAATTAAGACTCAAGCAAGATCTATAGTACCTCCATGGAAACTCAGGCTCGTTTATGAACTGCTGCTGTTTTTATCCTTGTTATATGTTTTAGGTTAAACAGTGTTTTTAATGGCAGGTTTGTTCATCACTGAGGAAATTACACAGGCTCATCAGCATTAATGCACCAAGGGAGGAAATACAGGCAGAAACGTATTATAGCTGTATTGCTAAAATATGAGAGAAGCATTTTTAGAGAGAGAAATAAAACATATTTTCTTGGCTAAAAAGGACATCTCTAACATTTTCACATTGCTTAGAGAAAGGGTGCTCTGTGGCCTGGTCATTCTGTGTCATACCTGGGCATTTACAGGCCAAGAAATCCTTGTCCCTGGGTTATGTGGCACCAAGTCTGTTGTTGAAGGACATTCAGCAAATCAGTTTTTTTTCTAACCCAAAGGGTTCCAAAGAGCACTTGTCATGTACACACCACTTTCTTCACTCTGTTTAACTTAAAAAGCTTGAGCAGAAATAATTTTGCCATAAAATTAGCATAATTATTGATTTGCCATGCATCAGCTGCTCCAGGTTAAGTGTTTGAGCCTTTATACTTGCTGTGAAGCTAATTCAAAGTAGTTCACCGCCATTATCATGTGTGCTATGGGATTTCTCAGACACATGTTTATCACAAACCAGAACACATCTGATAATTGATTACTCTGTAATAATTTCTTTGTGTTTCAAAGTCCTTTGGATTCCAGAAAATTCTGCACATACTTGAAATGTTTGAGAGCTATATAGTGAGTGCATAAATCATGAGATTGTCCTTAAAAATGTGACACAGCTGAAGTGAGAGAACTGGAGACACAGCCAGAGAGAAAGGTAGAGATAGAGGCAGGGAAAGACATAAGCATAGGGGAATAGATATTTATTTTATTTTTCTTTTGACTCACATTGATCCAGATCATATTTGCAAGACCTCTTGCCCAACTGTTTTTACAGTACTTGGAAATTAACTTTAATAAAGTCAGTGAGGTTTAAGATTCACAAATTCCATAACTTCCATTCTTGTTTTAGGCAACTGGCCTACAGATTGCTCTTGAGAGTAAGACTGACTTCATATGCACCATGGTTTTAAAATGTTACTTTGTTTTGCCCAGATTCTTAGAAAATGGAGTCCTCCTTTAAGCAGCAACACAACAAACTTACCTTCGATGGGATTATTGTCATATCAAATAGGAATATCTTATCATATCTCATATCATATGGGAATTCTGAGTATTAGTATATTGAAAGAACCCCCAAAAGTTTAAGAAAAGAGAATGGGGCTTTTGATGGGAATGGTTAGAATGTGGATAAACATTGTTTGTCTTGTAAGACATCTTAAAAAAGGAGTTTGCATTGACCTGAAATAATTCAAGATAGAAGAGTCCGATTAATAACCCACCAAAGCAAATTGATGCCAGTAGTTTAAAACCAAGCTATAAATGATCTACAACTTCCAAAGAATGCATTGCTTATTCATTTCCTAAAAATAGCATCTCCAGCTCCTAATCCCTGTTGCATTCCAGTCATTAAAGAGACCTCTCTGCTGGGTAAGCATATGACCAGAATTCAGTGAATTCAATGCCTTCCTGGGTTTATGTATTTTCCTGGAGGTTTGTTGTTTGCTCTGTCTTTAACTGTAATTAGCACTGAGAGCAGGCTGTGGGACTGAAACCAGTGGGGTAGGGATCTGCGAGTTTGCTGCTTTATGGAACCAAGAGAAAAAAAGGTAAACAACCCAAAGGAGAATTATACTTTTTAGTCAGGTCACTCTGTAGCTAGCTTATCCCATCCAGGTTCTAATGATAACTTCTGTATCCTCCTTACTAACTTGAAATGTTAAGTTTAAATTCTCCACATTTTCCAAACCCATAGGTACCCTAAATCTTCCAGGAATGAGTTAGTACTTACATTTACATAAAATTCTTTCAGTATAATTTCCCTCAGCTTTACAGTGACAGTAGCAGTGACATCCCAAAGTTATAATCAGTTCATAGCACGATGCATAACCCACACTTTCAACTTTGCTATCATGAACTTTTGTGTAGGAGGATCAAATGTTGGCTATTAATGGTTTCTGGAAGAGGCAAATGAAAAGAAGAAATAGGACAATCCTCTCTGGTATCTCTCTTAGGAGGAAATCAGCAAAAGGAGAGCCTTTTGGTTGAAATGAATACCCTGGCATTTTAAAAAGTCATGTGCAATAAATCATTTCTGAAATGTCCTCATAGCAAAAGGATTTTAACAAATGAAACAAGAAATTATAATTCCCTATCAAAAATCTGAAGAGGGAGGGAATATTTTTGCTGTGTGCAAGCTGAATCAAGTTAATGAGGCATCTAACACTGCGAAAAGAGCGTTCTCTATAAATAAATCCCGTCTGATTGGGATATATTAGTCTTCTGATAACATTCTATAGCCTACAGATGCTTTGAATAGAATGCGTATGTGTGCAAATACTCAGATCTATTGGAGTTACTGTTCTCCAAGTCCTTGTCCATCACGCATATTACAGTCATTTTCATATTTAAGCACTGAATAAAACCTCAGTCTCACTCCACTGCCCGTTCTGAATAGGTAGGCTCAGCAGCTAGGCTTTGTGAAGGCTCTGGAGATTGTATTTCACACACAAAGATGTGGCTAAAGAGCAGCTGTGTAGCCTGTCAGTGGAGGACTCTTCATCTGCTTGCCAGAAGTAACACTTGCACTCCCAAGAGCTTTAAAGGATCAAGGAGTAGAGCTTCGTGTCAGGGAGTACTTTCCCCCCACCACTATCCTGGCTGTGAGCTTCTACGTGTCACAGAGACTCTGGTGACCGTGAAAGCAGCATGGGCAAACAGTCAGGAGAAAGATGAAGTTACAGGGTCTGGTAGCTTTCTCAGATGCACGTGTACTTAACTACAAAGTCTCTTGAGTAGAGTGTCCCTTTATATTTTGGAGACAAAAAAGGTTTGTGAAGTTATTTTGAAAAATAATTAATGCTCTTTTTTAATTCTCCAGAGACTTGAAAGATCTTTCTCTGTGATACTTATTTTCCTTGAAATTATGCTGTAGGTACCTGTGCCTATGATTTCACATTTTTCTGAGGGATTTTCTTTGGAAACTTTGTTTATTCTCTTCCCAGTTTTGAGAGCGATGTGAGGAAGATCTCTGGAAAAGATACTGGTGGAGCTTGGCTGTGGTCACCCAGACCTTTGTAATGAACAACAACAAAAAGATAGCTTTCAGGAAAGGTAATCTAGACTTTTAGCAGAATTGCATAGTAACGCAGAAGCTTTAGGAGCTTTAACTCTGTGTAACAACTGAATAAAATATATAATTACCCAACATTTTTGTGCCAGGAAAGACTCCAAACTAATAGAGTGTCATTTTTAATGCAGTTTTAAGAATAAATTGAGTTACTGTTTTCATACTAATTGTTTTTTCCAAATATAATATAGATAATGGCTAGTGTCTTTTTTTTTGTGTCCAAGGATGGACAGAGGTTTTAATTTTCTTTTCAGCTGTGTAAGAGTACTTTGCTGATCAGTTTAATTTTTAAATACAAAAGTCCTCATGAGCTTTTAGCTAGATATTAAGACATTGTTAATTTGAGAGCACAAGAATTGAGTGCTGTCATGCTTCTTGAGGGTCAAGACCATAGGACTGGGAATGAATAGTGAGCATCTAAAAGAGTACAAACAGATCAGGTTAGCAAAACACACTTGTCCTGTAGTTCAAGAAAATATGGGGTTATTTTGTACAGTTTGCCTTGCCCAGTTCCATTTGCACGGTAAGCAAAATCAATATGCTGTTTAATAAGCCAAAACTCTCTGATCACTGCCATTAAGTTTTTCGAAGAAGAAGACCTCCCTGAAAAGCTGATATCAATCATTCTTTTCTAAGGTCTGAAGCAAATGTAACCTGCAAAGGCTGGTAGCTGGGCTATCTGCCATCATTGCTGGCAGCATAAAGGCTCTCTGTACACAGTCTTCTACTAGGAGGAGTATGGAGACAAATCTGTCTGGTTTTAACGTGTGTTACGTTTCTGAGATGAATTCACATGGCTGTGTATGAAAACAGTGATCTAGGCTTCAAGGTCTGTGGATGTCTTTCCACTTCTGTGCCCCCTGGACAGTTTGTTTTTGTTGTTTGCTCTGTGAACTCCTGTTTTCCAGTTAGAGCAAGACCATGCCTGTTACCGAAGAATGGCTTGGGAGAGAGGTATTGGTCTGCTTCCAGAGGGGCAGCAGACTAGGACAGAATGTTGGAGTTGTTCTATGGACATACAGTTTGAGTATGATAGACCCCCAACAAAGGCAGAGGTGAATTTATACGAGGATGCAGTTAAAATATCTTTATTGTGGCATGATTTCCAGGACTTTTTTATTTTCCTTTTTTGGGAAATGTTAATGGTTGGATAGCAAATATTTAAAGGAAATACCAGTTTAGTATCCATTATGAGGCCAATGGGAACCCGCATTTCAAGAGCTCAATGCAAGAATGGAGTAAGAGCACGTGCACAAGGATAATTATACTGTATATAATTATCAATATAGTATCAATAAATATAATTCTGTATGAAAAGTGTGACTTTAGAAAACTGTCAAAAGCATCTATAACAGAAAAAACATTTAAATGTGCTTCGTTTATTTTTATGCTAACAGGTCCTGATGTCCAGAAAGGGAAAAAAAAGCAAAGTACTAACCTGTCAGGGAAAGTGTACAGAACTGCCTTTCCTTTGAATGCGTATTTAAAATGAAGGCACGATGACAGCTTTCATTTGAGCACTGGACATTTTTTTTTTCAGAGTTTGCTGCTGTTCATGCAAAATAAGTTGCTGTGATTGCAACATATGTATTATATGGCACATATGCTACCTCTTAGATAAAAGTGTAACTCTTGTGGTTCCTAGCATTTTTCTAAGGACATACAGTGTTTAACAGTAACAGATCTTTTTATAATATTTTTGCCATGTTTTTGGCAACTAAATATTTTTTCTTTAACCTTTCTCATTCATAAGTTAAATTTGTTGTTAGAGAAAAATGGAGTGTGGAGGTAGAAAGCAACAGTGTGAATAAGAGAGCAAGAGTGTTTTGACTGGCAGTTTTCTCTTTGGCTACCATTTTGGGTTTCTTTGTTGTAATGCAGGAGGGCAAGAAATTGCCAGCTGCAAACAAGGGTCTGTTTAGCTACGTATTGTACAGGCAATCATATACAATCAATTATGGGTTAAAATGCTGGTGTAGCACTTAAGAAATTAGGAATAAGAACTACTGTTAAGAATACTGTGAGTTTATTGTCTAATTTCTGACATATGCTGTAAAATGTAGATCTGTTTGTTTCTATTCGGCCCTTAAACCCTTCTCTGCCTAAGGCTGTGGGTTTTGAATTATGCTATATTGAAGCATATTTTCACACACATATTAATGAATCACAGCAAAAACACAAATAACCAAAACTCCACCCACAGTACCAATGATTAAGTGTTTTATCTCTTGTGAATATTCCCGTGAAACCAATGGAACTGACCATACGAATTCCTTTTACTACATGTGAGCAAGGAAAAAAAAAAGCCCTGCTTTGGATTTGAACATGAAGCAAGCCTTCCTTAAAGGACAGCATTATTTGTTCCCTACATAAATCCTAAGTAAATGAAAGTGGACCTTCAGTCTTCTCCCTCCTACTCCCAGAAATGATCCCATTATACTGGTAGTTCATAAATATGCAGTGAAGCCCATCTGTTCTAGCTGGTGGTTTAAAATAGTAACTTGTAATTCTTTGTAATGTCTTTGGGTCTGATCACAAAGGTACCAGAGGCAACGATAAAGCTACTATTATCCTCAGATCTGTTGGCTCAGGATTCCCAAGAAGCTTTGACACAAGTATTAATCTCCACTGGAAAGGATCCGGTGCCCTTTTCTGTTGCCCAGTGTGCAGGAGGGTGCATTGTTCACAGAGCACCTTCTAGAAACCAGGATACCTGCGCTCCTGCAGGAGGGGGCCTTTGAGAATCTCTTGAGTGCTTGCAAAGGGCACAGCTTTCCTCAGATCAGGCCAGAGCACGCAATTACACTGTCAGGCTCTTCAGATGGAGATGACTTTTTAGGCAATCTGTAGATCTGAGTTTACTGTCAGAATTATGAAAAGCCTTGGAAGGAATTCCATAAATGTTCAAAAATAGCTATTCATAAGCCACAACAGAATAGAAGTAACAGTTTGAGAGATTTTTAAACTCCATTACTTGTACATATTTATACAATATAGTGCCTGTCACGGATAATGTACAGCAGTTTTATCATGCGCTATCATTTTAAAGAAGAGTCAGCTCCTCTGAATGACGTATGAAATAAATTGCAAATAAACAAGATGCTGCTTAATAAAACAATTAGTTCTCTGAAGGCTCTGGCAGTGCTTTCTGAATTCTTATCAGCCCTGGTTTACAGCTGTAACTTCAGGATATAATAGGAGATTGAATCTTACACGGGCAACGAAACAGATGATGAAATTCACAAGGGATCATATCAGGCTTTTTCCAGTACCAAAGAAACATATTAATCCTTGTCACTGTTTTTTGAAACGCTGTGACAGAAATAAACCTGTACTGTAACTTGGCCCTTTTAATGAGCTTCTGGAGTGTGGGCTTTCCACTCAGCACCTGAAAAACACAACAAAACACCTTTTACATTAAAGATGTGAGGTTTGCTGCTGGCTAAATTTGTACACAGAAGTCTATAAACCAGTGCTCAGCCAGCTGGGAAGCAAGAAAGCAAATTCAGATTCTGCCATGAACTTCACAGACCAATTATCTACTTGGAATCATGGGAGTTTAACAAACAAATACCAGCCCCTGCTGAGCCTTTTCAGTCCAGCAGCTTATGGGTGATTCAGTTGCATCAGAGGCTTTTAGACTGATCAATTCTTAATCACAAAGCGCAAAAATTATTCTCAGACTCATGTCAGTTTCTTTGGACACCTTTGTTAACAATCTGCTTCGAATCATTTTTTTTAAAGAACTGCAGACACTGTTTTTATTGACTCCCCACTTGTAAAATGTTTATAGCTTGTTAATTTATATTTACCCCTTTACTTTTGCCTGCAAATCAACATCACTTAGCACAGTTTGGTTACACTTTGTCCAAAGGAAATTACAGAAGCCTGCTATGGGGCTAAAATGAAGGAAAGCTGAGGAAAATCAATACACTGATGATTAAACAGATCGTAGCAAATTCACGGCTGTAAGCTACAGCATGGAGACATCAGTGTGATGCCTATCTAGCAGTTAATGTGCTTTCAGCCAGTTGAAGAAAATTTTACAATAAGGCAAAATGTAACAGGAAAAAAAAGACAAGCTACTACAGAGCAAAGCTTTTCTTACTCAACAGGAATGGTGCTGTTATTCAAGTTTTATTTTGCTATTTGACTTCACAGAATCTGTAGAAAAGGTTTAGATTTAAGAAAAAGAATATCTATTTTACGAGGAAATTTGCAGTGGGAGTTTTAAAGAACTATTTGACTTGCAGTATCATTCACATCTATTGTAAAAGCTCTGTATTTACTGTTATTTTAAACCACTCTTTTCTGTCAGTGAATTTCAAGTGCGATAATTTCTATTTTAATCTTCCTTTTGCTTTAATTAGAAGACAAAAAGGTATAAGCACGATTCTAAATAAGTATCCTAACAAGGAAGATAATATTTAGTGTAAATTGTGTATTGTCTAACAAAGCGATAATCTGTCACTACTCTTTTTAAGTAATAGAGAATGCTCAGAATGAAAATAGGCAAATGGAGCTTTTTGCACCATTTAATAGCACTGCCTAAGTATTCATGAAGGGGGTGTGGAAGGAGGAAAACTGTTTTGGGAATAATAGGTAACGGCTGGTTCCAGAACACAGAAGGATCCTGAGTGGGTCCAGGGACTTCACATGTGTAGAGACTTCTTATTTATAGGCAGGTTTCCTCTCTACCACCCATTTGAGCCCCCAAAGCACAATGTGACCCTGTGTAAAGTGTGTTCACTCTGCTGGCCAGTAGTCATGTGAAAACAGAGTATGTAAACCAAACTTGCAGTGCTAGGGCAAATTTGTCGCTATTGATAGAAATAGAGATGCCAAAGAAGAATTAATTACAACCAGGGGGAGCTTAACAACTCTGCCTTGAGCCTTTGCAAATCAGCATATGCCCATTTCAGTGGATTTCAGAAGCTCGTATGGGGAGCTGGCCCACAGAGCCTGAGTCATTCCCTCCTCAGAAAGCATATTCAGGAAGCAAAGGAGATTATTTCACCTTCTCACACAGCATGAGTACTGCAGAAAATGTTCACTCTGGTGAAGGAACATTGCTGAGCTGCTCCTCAATTTTCCTGCCTGGCAGCCTGGAGACTGAGTTGTATTGCCCTCAACGTGACAGTGCGCTGCCATCCTGCAGCATCACGTGCAGAGACTGCCAGTGCTGGGTGGGATATTGGTGTTGGTGTGCTACCAACAGCACTCACCTTTTTCTCTCACAATCCACCTCCTTCTAACACTTCTCACAGGGTCCACAGTGAGAGTCACCATCAAGTAAAGCTGTGCTGTGTTCAGGCTTTCTCTCACAGCACCCACCTCCGTTTATCCAGAATTATGCATGTTTGTGTACTTACCCAACCAAAAAATCAGTAGGAGAAAACACTTGGGACTTACCTCTGAACTCTCCTGTGAAAACACTTCTCCTCACAGATGCATACTGCTTTTCATCCTAGGATTTGCAAAAGAGCCATGTTTTTATACTTGCAACATAATCCTGCACGCCTTAATTTTAATGAGAATTTTCATAAAAACAGGGGAAAGTAAAGTGTCAAAAAGTTTACCCATGCAGTGAGTTACATTTATTTACATGATGGACTACAGCCCTATTTAGCTGGTGTTTTTATTGCTGAAGACCCAGCAGTCTTAAAAGAACCTGCTCTATTTCTAAGAGGTTCTGCATCAAAACCAGAGATTTTTGTTTTGGTTTTCAGTAGGTAAATGCATAATTGCTTTCATAAAGAGAATTTAATTAGTCAAAACCCCTAATAAACTAGGACTAGTTTTTCTGAATAATAGCATCTTGTACTCTGTGGTGTCAGCTGGGGAGTTGCAGATTCAGCACTCGGTTAAGATGTTTAAAAATTAGCAGATCTGGATTGAAAAGAAAAATATTGTTCTCTGAACTCAGCCCATGTCAAAATTTGGGCAAATTCCATGTTTACAGGTACAGTTAACTTGCAAACTTCGTACAAGGATGAAGAAAATGCAAAGAAATACAAATATGGTAGACATTAAATGCGCAGCGCAATAGAAGTTATGATAAACTGAAGTATTAACCAAAGGTTTTTGTTTCTACCACTCACATGGCAGCTTAGAGTAAAAAAAATTAACAGCAATTTCTAAAAAAGTTTTAGTGATGTGTTCTGTCACTGGGATCACAAACATGCATTAGAAAATTACCTTCAGGAAGATTTTCTTCTTGTGAACACTTTAAAAGGTTGCTAATTTTACTGAAAGATGTAACTTCTGTGTTTCTCTAATTCTATATCTAGACTTGTGATGAACAGGATAAAATAACTGATACTGAGAGCTGTAGTAAAATATGTCTACATGATACTGGTAGGCTAAAAAGTGAAACAGTGCTATTGGCAAACGTAGGCAAAGATCCATACCAGAGTCCTTTTGGGTTTGCCAGTTTAATTGTGCTCTTGGGTATGCAGTTTCCAAGATTTTTGTCAGTTGTAGCATTGAAGGAAAAGTAAAATGAAGTGACAGAACAGATTAGAAGGCGATAATGGAAGGGAAAGTGAATAAACCAAGTGTAAACTTTTGATAGGAAACACTTGCGTAAAGCCCACTAGTTACGTGTTGATTTTTAAAAAACTTTTTGTAACTCCAACACTTCGATGAAGATGAATAATGAACCTTAGAGTATGCAGTGATCCATGGACAAGAGTAAATAGGAACGTGTTATCCGGAAGCCTACTTTTGAAAGGAGCAGTTTCTATATTACTGATAAAGTTAAATTTTGTACCAAAATGTCACAGTACGTTTGCTCTGCTAAAAACATTTTGCTGTTCTTAAGTTCCCGACACTAATTCCCCACTTGACTATATTAGGTTGACTATGAAGAGAATTCTTTTTAATTGGTAACACAAATACTTTATTTAATTTCAGAAAGCGTACAAATAAAAGACAACAGACATAATAAATGCTAAGATTTTTCTGATGACAAAAAAATGCAAATGCAAAGCATGTATTGCAATGTTTGATGGAGCTATCAGCAGCAAAAATATTTAACTCCCCCCTGAACAATGCATTCTTTTTTTTTATAACTTTGTGGAACTGATTAGCTGCCTAAAGATGTGACCATGAAAAGTTTGGATTGTTTCTCTGTTAAATCAGATATGCCTCCTACCATTTTTACAATGCTTCCTTTAGAAATTAATTGTTCTGTGGTTATTTGTTAAAGAATCTCCCCCACGTGAAAAGCAAAACCTCAGTAGATGTGGGTTTTACACTGCACTAGATCAATCCCAATACCAGTAAATGGATATTATTAAACAGCATGGGGTAGTGCAAACTGGGAAAGAAAACTTGTAGTGTGCTGCCTTTGAGCAGACCTGGCTTGCATGCTGTGACAGGGCAATTGTCGACATGCTTTTTCATGCCAATCTGCAGCTTTTTCAACTCTAGATGCTATGGCAACCAGGGTTTAACAGACTAAGCAGCTAACAAGCTTCCCTGATGGAATTGTCTGGTTGTATGATTGCCTTGTCTTAGTGAAAATATAAAATAGACTGAAGATGCTTGTGGACATTTGTCAAACTGATTATAATTTGGACACTCAGCTCATAATTATCCGTTATATATTGCATAGTATTGACCAGCAACGTTTTCCATGCTGTCTGCAGAGAACACAAGTGCCTTTCTGTACAGCCTGTTTCCTGTGGGAAGAATGGGTTTTGGTTAGGCTGAGTTGGTCAACATGGCAGGTGAGATTATTTGGATATAACAAATAAATGCCACTAGCTGAGGGTTTTTTCCTTCTTTTTCTCTGGGTTTTTGGTAGTTCATTTAAAAAAATAAAATAAAGAAACCCAAGTTCCCTTATAAAGTAGCATGCAATACTTTCCAAACATAAAAGACCACACAGAATTACATTTTCAGGAAACATTTTTTAAAGTTTTTATGTTCCTTGATGTTCATTATCAGGCAGCTGAGCTCTTTTTGTTGGCCCCAATGAATGGTTTGTGTTACTTGCTTGCTTGTTTGTTGGTTTTTAATTTGTTCTCAGAAGAAAAGGGCACAAAACATGGGCCTAAGACTACATGTTTCCCAGCACTTTCTGCAAAATGAAATCTGTGGGATTCATTACTTTGCAAAGACTGCTTGGCCACTTGTGGAATGTTCCCTTATTGTGTTGAATCTTTTTCAGTTATAATAAAAGCTCAGTAGAAAGGTTCTTTTTTCTTTTAAATATGTATGTATTTAATGATTTTTGTCCTGAGGACAAAATCACAGAAACATATTTTTCTGTGAGGATTTGTTTAGTGCTATTCCTACTCTCACTGCACTTTGGGGTGAATTGGTTTAATTCTTTTACAGTAGGCTGCAAGAAGACCCACAGGATTCAAATGAGGTTTGAATTCACAAGTGGACTTCTGTTTTCAACAACTGGAGTCTCTGGAAGTACATCACCACAGGTTTTCCTGACAAAAGGTACCCTTCCAGTAGTTCTACATTAGAGGTGCTGTCTACTACTGTATCTGTTTGAAGCTAGTTCAGTTTTTCCTGTAGGCAGTTGACTTCCTTACCCAGTGGTTCATTCATTGTTCTTAAGACCTTATGAGGCAACATCACTAACATGAAATATTTCTTTCATAAAGGAAAAGGTGAGGAGCTTGGACAGAATACTTGCAATCAGACTTTCATCTTGCAAATACAGCAAAGAAGTAAATTCAGTTCCAAAGTGAAAGAACAATGCATTTTCTTTACGGAATGTGTACATTTGTTAGAAGCTCAAACATTGGAGAAGCTGAACTCCACATGGTTCATGACTATCAGTTTCTTCATATTGTTTTGATGAGGAATCATAAGTAAAAGGTTTGGTCTTTATCCAACTTGGTAAATCTTCAAGAACCAGCTTTCCAGATAACTTCAGAGACCTTTTGCACTTTTGTTTCTGTCAATAGCTGAAGAAAACAATGATTTTTTAAAAATGGTTTTGTTGTTGTGACTGAATGGGGAAAATCTCTTGGCGGTAATATTCCAGTCCATAAAAAATTAACTTGGCTGTGCATAATGGTGGCTGTGATCTGTGCCACTGGTGGTAAGAATGATCTCTAGTGGTAGGGACTTTACTCATCTTAGCAATTTCCATTTTCCCTCTGTCAGGCTTGGGGGGCCTATTTCTGTGCTGACAGAAACCCGCCTTTATTTCTTTGCCCAGAGGAGACTTTTGGTAGCTGTCTCATGTACAGGGGCTTCCAGGTCTCAGATCCCATCTAGATAATGTATTAGTCATTAACCTCTTTCTGGTCCTGGCAGGGTAAGAAGAGGTCTGGCAGAATAGATTTTGATTGTTAGGAAGTGCAACTTCAATTTTGTGTGAATTTCTATCTAATTAGTCTTAGGAAAAAGCAACGTGGAAATTCTATCTGGTTTTACCTATAGAATTTACTTGTTGAAATCTTCACAATGATGTCTGTCTTGAAGGAAAAGCTAAATGGATATCAAAGAAACAGAAAGTCCTGTAAGGGAACATGCAGGAAAAATAAGAAATATAGCAGCAAATTGAGAGCAACATGTAAAGGAACATCACCAGTATCTCATGACACAACAGGAACATGGCTTGCTTTTTGTTTTGCTTTGTGAAACTGTTATAACTTTAAAACAATTCTGAAAACATAAAGGGGTAAAGCAAGAGTATAGTAAAATCTATTTAGAATATGAGAGTATCACGTCTGCCACAAGTTTCCTTTACACACACAGAATAGAAAATAACTGACTAAAATTAAACAGAGAGAAGTAGCATCAGAGCATGAGCTTCAATGATCACAATAAAGGTTTTAAATAAACAAACTGCATTCACTTTTGTGTGACGGGCTAAGATTTATGTACTTGAATCCAGGTGCCATTCAGTTGGAATGGTGTACATCTAGTATCTCCGTAAAAAGGATTGCCAATAAATGTCCTTCAGTGAAAAGCAGCAAGGTACATTCCTATTCATAAAAAACCGTAGTATCTTTCATGAGAAAATTTCAGTCAGGAAGAAAAGTGAATTCTTGACATATACCTTACTCTTACAATACCCTTAATGGTTAAGACTACAGGAAAAATATTTTAAAGATGTTAAATTTTTTAAATTATCCATTGAACTTATAAAAAACTTTTCTTTTTCTATCCTAACTGCTTTGAACCACAAATTAAATCACTTTATTCAAAACTACTATTAGAATATATATAAATAACTGTAACATCTTTCACAAGAAAATGTTAATTTATATATATAAAACTACATTAAATTATATACAAATATTTCTAACCTCAAAAAACCTAAAGACAATTAAAACACATTAAATATTAGAGTACATTTATAATTTCAAACTGATACATATGAATGCATATTAATTATCTGCTTTTTCCATACTGTATAAATAGATTTTTGCTATAAGTAAATTTTACAAAGATCAGAATTCTGATCTTTGTAACCATGTAACTGTGGAAGCTATTTAACAATAATGTCAAAGGGGCTAAGAGATGTATTTCAGCTGCTATTCTCATTTAGAATTTTGAACTAAAATTGTTGCTTCATCCAAGTTACTCTGTTTTCCCTGTGAAGGTCACATTTACATGTTTTGCCTTTACCTGACTTCATGGATGGTGGCTTCTCATTCTGGCATACAACGAGCTGTTAATTTTTGAAGAGAAGAGATAATGTGTTTACATTTTTCTTGCTTGAAATGCTAGTAATTTCAGCATTCCTGGTAAATGCTGATAAAAGCAATAGCAATATAATACATTCCATGTGTCTTGTAAGGGGGAATTATTGAGGATGGGACTAGATGATCTTTCGAGGTCCCTTCCGATCCTTGATGATTCTATGATTCTATTCTTTCTCATTATAAGAGAATATTAAAAAACATTCTTACAAAGGTTCAGCTTCTATAAAACAGTCAGGAGTTTGAAATAGTTGGCTGGAGCACTTGTGAATTTGTTTTCTATTTCTAGAATATATTTTATCAACACCTTTTCTCTACAATTTATACTTTTCAAAATGGCACTGTTTCTGTGTGAGATACTAAGTATGGACCAATTATCTGTTGATGATTTCTGCCAAGAATAAGTGTTGCAATATAGCATATATACAGGACAGAGTAAATATTCTATGAAGGAAATGCAGTACTTGCCAGGCTACTGGTGACTAATATCTCTTCAATGCTACCTGAAAACGTGAGTCAGATACTAATTATTAATGTAGAATCTGTTATAGAAAAGTTGAAAATGGGGAGAAAAAAAAGCAAGATAAAAGAGTCTAACTTTCTAGCAGTTATCTTTTCCAGGGAAAAATAAAGCTTACCTAACCTGTTTTGAAAATATATTCACCTAGGAAAACTTTAAACTGCAGCTTCTACAGTCAGAAGGGATTTGCAAAATCGGACTAAAACCCTTTTAGAAACTCACTGCACAGAATCAAGTAGATGTCTAAAGGAATTAGTTCTTCTCTAAGCAACAACACTGAGGCTGCTCCATCCAGGTGATGCTGTGATAGAGATTAGAAGTGTGGTTTTGTAAAATACCTTATCCTCAAAAGGACTTCATGCTATTTTTTTCAGTGATCTAGAGAGAGTGAACAATTTGAAGTCTTGTTGACTCAGATTTTTTTCTGAGTGACTGAAGAATATCAGAGCACCTGGGGCTCAAGACAGTTCACTGGTACTTGCTGGTGATTCCTGTGTTCCCTGTTCTTTGATGAGAATGTATGAAAACTAAAATTATAGGCTTTGGAGTAACTTAGAATGCTAATAGCTACACATTTCAGGAGAATGATTGGACAGAAGGTGATTCTTCCTAAAAGTTTTTATCAGTTACATTTTAGGTACCATCACTGCAATGCACAGACAAGGGTTGTGAGGTTTTTTAATTCAGCCAGCACAGAGTTAAACCTCCCTCCATACAAAACAGAATATGATCCATCCTGTTTTTATTTACCACTGTGTGGATCAAATTCCTTTATAACTTGGAATAGAGTAAATTGTTATGGCAGCTGTCTCTGCACCTTATATTCTTTCACAAAGAGATGATCCTTAAATACACATCCATCTAAAGATACTGGTTTTATAAACTTTACTGAACATTAATGTAGCAGCTAGGACTTAAGAACCTCTGCATGAAATAGAAAAAAGTGGGAGATTCCAGTTACGTACTGTTTTTTTTTTTTTCCCAAGTAGAAGTTTATGAGAGCGTAGCCTCATGACAATCACAAAATATAACTGAGTCCTGCCAGAATTCATGATATCAATCTTTGGCATCAAAGGAAGAGCTTCTGTTAAAGCGAAGGACTATTAAGGAATGCAGGTGATGACATGGTACATGCAATCATTCACAAAGATGCTTATTGAAAAACTGTCCCTCAGTTTTTCCACAGCCACAGCCTCTTCTGGAGATCCTTGTCTTCAGTCCATTTCATTGCAGTTCAGTACTTCTGCCTGGGCTCAGTTGGGTACTTGGCCCTGTTAACACATTTGTTGGAGTAAATCTGCAAGGCTGTGTTCCCTCATGTAAGCAAGCATGACTTCAATAGCAAAAACCTTGTCTAATGTGGCTGTGGCAGCTGCACACTTGAATTCTCTGAAAAGGGAACTCTGCACCCTCCATTCACATTTCTGTGGTTTTTATCCTTGTACACAAAATTTTAAATTATGTTCTGTTAGGTAAAACTTCTGGGGATAAATAAGCAGTAAGAGGTCAGGAATTGCCTTTTTGCCTCTGGATTGGGGTCTCTACCTCAACCATTTGCTTTGGTGAGCAGCCCTAAGACCAGCTCAATAATTTGCAGATTTCTCAAATTTCTAACCTTCGTAGCATTTGGGTAAAGCAGAACTGAAATATTAATTGAAATTTTCACTTTGGGTAACTGTTTAAACTATTCTTCAAGATACTGCATGTTTTGAAAGTTAAATTGACAGAATTTTGAAAATAGCTGTACTGCAATCAGAACTCCTTTCTCCAGTACAAGGACCTTCTAATACTATTGGGTAATGATGTATATAGCACAATACATTAATGTTGCTTTAATGTGCTCAATAGTACAGAAGAATGTAATAATTAGGCACTAAGGGATTCTTTTTTGCTATGGTTTGATGAGGTGGTCAATTACCTGTGCTGTATGACAGCAAGTGGTACAATCGGTTTAACTTAATAAGTACATTGATGAAAAAGGCCACTGTGATGTGCATTACTTGCACTGAAAAGGTTCTTTTGAGTTATTACCGAAGTAAAACCTCCAATATCAATTAATTTAATTTGTTTAGAACAGTTTACACTTTAACACATCATCAAATCTTTTGCCATCACAGATTGTACTGTACATTAGGTAAATTATAAATGTCTAACAAAAAGTGAACACTGGGCCGCAGTGGCTACTTAAACAAGACTAAAAGTAACAATTTAACTAGAATTTGCCTTTAACTGAAGCCTTTAGACTGAGATTGATAGAAAACAGTTTTTGAGAACAAATAATGCATACTGATTTATATAAAATGCTGTTCACTCTATTTTCCTTTTTGTATTAGATTTAATGAATAGATATGCCTTTTTTTTACTTTGTGGTACCCTACCATTAAATGATACCATCATTTTTTTTTTCTGCCTAAATAAATTCTAATTCTTGTCACCTACTATCTGTACAGGAAGATTTGAGACATTATTCCTAATTGAGATTTTTACTGAATATCTTTTAAAGATAAATTTGTTTTATTCTTTCACCCACTATTTAAAAGGATTTTTCACATTTTCATCTTCTAAAGGAATTGTCAATGAGAAACGAAAACTGCGTAGACTATACATTAAAATCACTTTAGTTTTTAAGCTGTCATGAACTGTTTCAAAAAATGCTAAGTTGCTATTGTTTAATGTCTGTCATTTTATAATGCTTTAGAAGTTATCTATCCTGTAAAATTATTAACTGATGCTAAAATTGCCTTGTAAGTATTAGGACAATAGCAATTTTGTAACAGCTGGGACACTGCCAATGTAAGATAAGTACATTTTGCTCTGTAGATTCATAAAGTGCTTTGAAATGGTTTGTAACTGATGGATGGATGCATTTTCTAAGTGTAGAAAGCAATATTTTGTAGAAGGAAATGGCTTGAAAGCTGACACACATGCATGCAAATGCCATTCTCTTCAGTAAGTAATTTGCTTTTTCTTTCAAAAGCATAAATGGCATAGTTAGACACATTATTTTGTATATTGCACATAACAATACAAGATGCACAAAAACAGCAAGTACAAAACATTTCATATTGATAGAGGAACCCATGGCTGTAGTATATGATTAGCATAAATGTATACACACTGAAGAAATGCCTTCAGGATTAAAAAGTAAAGCTGAAAACAGGAAAAGTTCTTCTAACTTCAAGAAATGAAAGTATTTAGAATATGTTTTTTAGTTCTCAACCTTGGACCTTTTCAAATTAATTAACATGTGTAAGGCCTGAATCAAATTCTATTTTGCTTAGTACTTCATGTGACTCCAATGACCCTTTATCGTTTCCACTTGAAAGAAAATTCTTACGGAAATCTGTAAAGTGTTTGTATGTTAATGATGAAACCCAAGAGGATACTATTCTGAAGTACATATATGCACAGAAAATATAGATTGTTTGTTTTCTTATAATTTAAGAACCACTGAATGCTAAACCTGGTTTCTAATTTATATCATTGCTTCATATTTGTGGTTTATCTCAGGCGATCACCTTCACTGTAAATACCCCACTGGTGGTGAAAGCTTCTGGCCAGCTTCTGTAATGATCTTTCATGTTAAGTCAGCGTTCTATGTATTTGCCTTTGGAGATTTCCATGCCTATTCAGCTATCCAACCTTGAGTCCCAGTCTCACAGATCAACCGAGAATAACACAGCTTAAGTCTATACTGACTAAGTGAAGGAATCTCAGTTTTAGTCTGGAAAATGGTCCCCAGTGAAATCTTTGGAATATCAGCTTCAGCAGGTCTACTCAATATGATTAGTGTCAACATGTGGCCTTTTTGTTTAAAGAGAGGGAACATTTCCCTCATAGAATCTTGTTAAATTTCTCATTCAACAATTATTGTAATCATGACCTCTATTGTTCATCATTTCCACTAAAATTTCTGCTTCTACATCAGCTTCTTTCTTAAGATACATATTCCCATTAGATACAAAACAGCCATTAATCTTAATGGAAGCTCTGCTCAGAAATGGAATGAGAAAGATACCCAGGAGGTTTTGTCATATCTTTAAATTCAGTAACAAAAAAAAATGATTTGAACTAAATTCTGATAATGAATGCACATTGCTGAAGAATAAAAATTTAAAATATATTTACACACTTCCTGAATTTATATTAAGAAGAACTGAAACAACACTTCTACTGGATTGTGTGGCAGATTTCATTCTGTATTCTGAGAAATGCTGCTCGTTTCGTGACACTGAAGGAAACGGAGCTGGGTGAAAAGCTCATAAGAAAAGATTATCTGACACATAGCTTTTTATCTCTTTGTTTCTTGCATCTGAGCAGCTGATAGCTGTTTATGAAATACAGGTATATATTTACAGTGTGGAACCATTTGATTACCTTTTGTTTGTTTCATAATTGCATATTTAAAATTAAAAGTTTGTGCAACAAAGTTCACTACTGACCACATGGATTTACCTCTGTTTCTGGACTTGACTATAAAATGAATGAAACAAGAACAGGAAAATGAGCTTTTTTATGGGTATAAGCTGTTAAAAAACTAACATCGTAAAATACTACTTAGAATTATTTGTCAGACTTTGTGACTGTGAAGTAGTGGCAACAGTATGGCTACAAGTAACTGATAAGAAAAATAAAACCACAATCAAAATAAAATATATAGGCAGGGTAATTGTCCTTCAGAAGGCAGTTATCTCTTTGTGTATTAAAAATAGAATGAACCTATTAATAATAGAAATATTTTGGTTTTAATTGAAAATTCTGTTTGCACTTCTTTAAAAGTTTATCTCATAAAACCTCTTTATTTTGAAAGATCAGTTTATACAAGGGAATGTGAGAAAAACATTTAATCAGAAACTGGCAAACAGTCAGTAGAGTGGCAAGAATTCAACGGTAAACAATACTTCTCCGTAAAATTGCCAGATTGAAAGGATCTGATGACTCCCACTTCTAGGAGCTACGTGGACAATTTGCAACTATTTTTAAATGCTTGTGTTTTTAGAAGCAAGTTGTAATACAGAACCAAGAAAAACATCTTACGAAGAGTAGGCCTGGTTATCTGTATGGTATGGGCCCTAAGGAGAAAATCCAGAGCACAGAGTCTGTTTGTCACCAGAGATTACGGCTATGACACATCAAAACTTTCTGCAATTTTGATAGCTGGTGTGATTGGATCCAACTGTAGAAACTGTGTCTTGGAAGAAAGTGTTTTATAATTCTGTAACATGTACTGGCTGGATGCCTGCGTCCAGAGAGTGCTGACGAATGAAGTTAAACCCACTTGGTGTCCAGTCACAAGTGGTATTCCCTAGGGCTCAGTAGCCTGCTCTCTCTAATGAGAGATTCTCTTTAATCATATTTATGATCTGGACCAGGTGATCAAGAGCCCCCTCAGTAAGTTTGCAGGTAACACCACTTCTCCCTCTACTCTGCCCTAGTGAGGCCACATCTAGAATGTTGTGTCCAGTTCAAGAGAGATACAGGTTTGATTGAGAGAGTCCAATGGAGGGCCAGGAGGATGACTAGGGACTGGAGCACCTGCCTTATAAGAGAGATTGAGAGATCTAGGACTTTTCAACTTAGAGAGGAGAAGGTTGCAAGGGGACTTCATCACTCTCTATAAATACATGAGGTCTGGGCGTCAAGAAGAAAGAGACAATCTTTCTTCACTTGTGCTCTGTGATAGGACAAGGGGTAATGGGTGTAAATTGGAGCACAGGAAGATCCATCTCAATATGTGGAAAAACAACTTTACTGTAAGGGTTACTGAGCCCTGGAACAGGCTGCCCAGGGAGGTTGTGGGGTATCCTGCTCTGGAGACTTTTAAGACCTATCTGCATGTGTTTCTATGTAACCTGTTTTAGGTTCTACGATCCTTCTCAAGCAGGGGGAATGGACTTGATGACCCCTGGAGGTCCTTTCTGACCCCTAATGATCTGTGTATCTGTGTGTATCTGTGTATTACAAAAATCTAACAATTCCAATTGTTTTTGAAAAAAAAATAAGCTGTGCTTTTGGGGAAAAATATGAGGGAAGTAAAATGCAAAGGGATTTAAAATATTAATTTAAGTTTTTGAAGATGCATTTCTCAGTCTTCTTTCCTTTAAGTGAGAGGAAGTAGAAGTAATTGGGAAGAAATGAGAAGAATGTGTTCATTAATATCTTCTCTTTCATTATATATCCCCTATGTTTTCCCTAATTGGTGTCACATTTTTCCCTTGTGCGCTTACTTAATCCTTTGTAAAAAGCCAAAGAGACACAATAACTTCCCTGAACTAGGTAAGAAATTAAAGACTGATTTCCCCACTTTGTCATTTGTATATTTTATATGAAATTTTCTATAGTTGTTTGTGTGCAAATACAAAGATGAGCTCTTACACACAACCTTGTGTCAATCCTATTGCTAAACAGTGAACATAACAGAGATCTTCAGGCACAAACTACTAATGTTATTGAAAAGCGTTAAAGCACTTGTGAATCGTGTGGAATAAAATGAAGGTTTATTTGAAAAAATAAGTAACATGAACATATCTTTTTGGGTATTCTGCTTTCCCTGAACATGTATATTGACAGCGTGTAGTTACCATAAATGGTGTGATACAGGAAAAGTCCATATTTGATTTTAATGTGATGAAACTACTACTTCACAAAGTAGTGTTCACTAAAGGCAGGACTTAGACATCACACTTGAAACACAATCACTTCTGTTGTTCCAGCTCTCTAGTCAAAACCACTGGAAATTCCTTTGCTTAATCTCATAATCAGCTTGAAATATCTGTGTACTGCAAAAATCTTCAGAATCCGAAATGTTGTGGCTTATGGTTTTTTTTTTTTACAGCAGCCATGACTTTAGATTAAAACTCCCTTTGTGTCATTTGAAAAAGGAAAAAATAAAGTGTTTATTCCTTAGGAAAAAATTATTTATGAAGAAAATTGTTAGTAAGCATTTGGCCATCATTTAGAGACCACTTTGAGTTCTTCAGTTTGGCCTATTGTGAAGTACATGTGATCATTTTCTCCTACACAATTTCTGCAATTCCACCTCACTCTTATTTTAGCACATAATTAGGAGTCAAGCATTCTGAGGGAGCAGGTTATACAGAAGCATATTTACAGCTGTGATTTGAATACATTTTATGTACTCTAGCTATCAAAACACAGTAACCTTTAATCACAACAAGAGCTGCGGTGAGAAGAAATACTTGGTGATACTCTGTCGAAGGTCCTTGGTGCCATGCCATACTCACAAATCCATCATTCCCCATTTGCTACTATTCAGGCTGTGAGCTGTGGCTCAATAGCTAATATTATGAGAATGAGATGAAACAGTAAGATAGTGGTAAATAAATCATTACACCCAAACAGTTTTATTTCCAAAATGCGATGTGCTACCAGTGAATCACTGGCAGGTACTCTCATATTTTGAAATTATAAAACATGTGAGGTTATGGCAGGTTTCACTTACCTTCTCAAATTATATTTTAGAACATGTTGCACATCTGTCATACTTTTTATCAACTCTTGGTTTTTCTTTTTTTACATTTTGCATACATTAAGGAATTGAGTCAATATTCTCCAAGGTTGATGCCTAATGTCATCGACATTTTACAAGACAGAGAATCAGACAGAGGTTCAGCGCTGATTATTTATGCACCATCTGTAAAATGGTGAACTCCTTTGGCTTCTGTTAATTTACACATGCACTGACATAAATTGAGATGCTCTTGAGCACACAACTAGCATTCAGTCTGCAGAAGACCGGGTCTTATTCAGTCTGAAATAAAGTATCAGTGATACAGTTTTGCTGTAGTTTATGGTGGTATAGTCTAGATATTGGAGGCAATAGGAACCATTTATCTTTCAGAGTAAGGCAGAAAAAAACCAGATGTTGCTTTTAGATTCCTTTAAATTAAAATGGTGTCTAGTCTGTGCTCCTGCATTGTCGTAACTGTAGTCAGAGGCAGTGTGTCATCTGGGATTGCTCCTCAAGTGCCTATTTAGTTCAATAGTTATAAAGACACAATACAGAACAAGTTATTGTTTTCAAGACTCTTCTCAATTATCTAGGAAAATTTCTTTCTCCCTTCTTCCCTCCCATCTTTCTCTCCTTCATTGCACTAATGTACACAATGACTGATTTTTCCCTATGAAATGTACTCATTTGCTCTTTGACCCCTTCTTCCATTATTTTCCTTCTGGCCTGCTGAAATAAGTGTGTTTTAGTGGTTGCCCAAAGGATATATCAACTAGACATGTCCAATAGAAACTTCATTAATAGGTTATTAATAGCCAAACTATTTCCCTGCAACTTACATTAAACATAATCAAACAAATTTGTTAAGCAGAGGATAAGATAAATGACAACATATTTGAAGGAGATTAAGAGTAATATAAGGATCTGCGGTGAATATTCTTCTACATGACCGAGTTAAATTTTTTTAAAAACTGACAACATTCTTTTTAATAAGAAATAATCTTAATTGAGATATTTTTCTAAAAATGAAAAACATAAGATATTTCACTGTGATCTGCAGCTGATAAAGCTATACCAAACAATAAAAAAACTTTACAGAGTTCTGTTCTTAAAACGCAAGGGAATGAATAAAAGGAAGTGATTCCCTATATCTCAAATCACTGCTGAAATACCCAGCAGAGCACATGAGTTTTCCTGACCTGATGGCCACTGATAGAATAACAATTTGGGGATGTAATGACAAGAAACTCTAACTACTGTGTTAGGTAGCATCAACCAAAAGAATCAGAAAAAGATGTCAAATGGAGTTTTTCATGATTGACTGCTGGGCAGATGAAGTTTAATTTCAATCCAGTTAAGAGGGAAAGGAAGAGTGTGTGTTTTCTGGACAGTTAAGAAATTCACGCTTAGAACACAGACTTCAGGATGCATGGCTATGTATTTTAATTACAGTTTTCAGAATGATAACTATCAAATGCTTTACTTCCTGCACATTAGAGGTCTGAGTTGCTGGACCTGACATCATGAAAAAGCAAAAAAATTCACTAGGAATATTTTGTGTGTTTATGTGAAAACTGTTAGTTCAGATTCTTCTTCTTCTCTTTAGCTTTTACGTATTTTTTCCTGAAAGTCAGTGATATTTTACATATCTGTAATCATAAATAGGTTTGCAGTAGGAAGGCTATTGCTGAAGGCAACATGAAGACTCCTGTGTGACTGTGAAATTCTCATCCTCTTTTCAGTAGCACTATGGGCATCTGTAGATAGGGAATAAGTGGAAAAACCCACACTTACTCAAAGATTTCATTTTTACTGCATAGTGGTTACAGTAACTAAAGCACCCCCCTATCCATCTCATTAAGCCATTACCATTGTAAAAGCTGTCAACACATTAAAAATTTCTGCTTTTTCATGCATCTCAGGCAGCATCTTAGTTGAGAGTCTCATGGTCACAGATCCTATTAGCTTGAGCTAAATACTTAATATTTGCTGAATCCTTTCCTAATTATGCTACTGGAACAAGTTGTTCCCCCACCACCCATGTATCTCCCACCCACACACTCCTTCCATTCAATTCCACTGACAGAGTCTATCAGATTGCATGTACCCTTGTGCCTGATGATTTCTCTTCAGATCTCTGTGTCTGCAACACTGCTTCTCAAGGACAGAAAGAAGATGAACTCAGAATCGATGGAGTGATAGAAACTTCTGGACAACGGCTCCTGTAAAGAACAGAAACTAGTGCTTAGAAACCTGTAGTGGAGGTTGAAAAGCTTCACTTCCCTCTACATGCAAATGTATTTTCCATTACATAAAAAAGTATAATATATGATATTATGCAATAGTTATATATAAATACCCATGAATTATGTATGACATAGAAAATAACACACATATATATGTTATGTTGTGAAGTTCACTTAAATCCTTAGAAACTTAAAACCTTCATGGTTCTTTCAGAATTGAATTTAGTTTTCCCCAGTGTGCAGAGAGGCCAAAGAATCGAGGACAATAGCTCGTCTTTCAGAACTGCCCAGTTTGCGCAGCACTTGTAAGATAGGTAGCCTTTCACTTCTCAGCCTTTTTGATGCTCGGTATCTTTTTAGTATGTGTTAAGTTCATGTTTGTCTTGAGAGCAAAATTCTTTATTTGAATATCATTTTCAGTTTTTCTTCCACAAAGGCGCAATGAGCAAGATCTACTCAGTGGAATGATAATTGCCTGGCTAAAAGGCTTTGGGTGTGATCAGAGCCACAGCTGGATCTTTATTTTGTGCAGAAAAACATTGAAATAATCTGTTGATCTTGTGAACACTTGTGGTGAGGGAAAGCAAGCTGGGAAGAGATTACTTCATTCATGTGCTCTCAAATATTGAATAGGAAACCACATGAGGATACCAAGTTGTAAGGCAATCCAGTACAGCGTGTGAATTTTAGAGCAGTTAAAGAGTCAATCTTGTAAAAAGAACTAAGTTCTTAACATTACCTATAATGGAGATAGTGTTCTGCTTTCACAATGCAGGCCAGACTGGGCCACCTAAGTTGGTATAAGAATCCAAAGAAGGAACAAAGTAGCAGACACAGTGCAGCAGCAGGTGAGAGACTCTTACAAAGCAATTTTCATGATATTTATTATAGACCTCTAAACTAAAAAATGAGCAAAAGATAGAAATAACAGGTTCTATATTGTAGGTTACTGTGTTTTCAGCTGCAATGAACCTGATAATGAAGTCAGCTGAGCAAGAGCATAAAGGTCCCACACTGACAAGAAAAAGACATCCACAAGGATAAGCCAACAGTGATGTTTCAACAATTGCCACAAGTACAGTAATAGAGACTAGATTGTTACGAGTGATACTGAAGAAAACAATCAAGTAAGCAAAAATAACGCTTAAGCTGCAAGTATAGGTCCCTGGTGTCTCTGAAAGGGAAAATAAACAGAGAATTTAAGTTTGGGATTCTGCGAGAATACTAGGGAAGATCTGAAAGCGCATGCTTTACCAAATCACTGCATGCTGACACAAACAACAGAGACAAAGACTATTTTATATGTTTCTAAACTGCATTAGTGATAGGGAGAAGGAGGGGGAGCAGTCTGGTGGCTACCACAAGGAGACTAGACTGTAATAGTTTGGTTGCAGAGTGTGTTGCACCATCAGTAAAGGTATCGATGGTACAAAGGTAAAGTCAGCATTTCACACTCAGGGGTGTGCTTGTGAATTCTTACTGAAGGGTAACCTTTTAGCTCAATGTCTTGAATGACCATTAGAAACGTCTTTTGATATGATGCAATCACCTTAATATGTTTGCTTTCACCCTATTTCAGTTTTGGACATGGATCACAATGTTATACCTCTTTGAAAGCTCTTTCATACCTTTAAAATTGTTTTTCGAAGGAACAATAGGTAACTAACAAATTCTACCTGTATTGGACTATTCTATGGAGAAATACAGTCACTTCTCTAATTTTTCTTCACCTTTAAATTCCCTCCATGTTTAGGGGGAAAACATTTTTATTTTGTTAATATCAGAGTAACACAGATATTTTTCATTAAAAAAGTCTCTCAAGAGATTTTAGATTTCAGTGCCGGGAAAATGCAGCAAACTGCTTCATAATTGGATATCTTTGAGTAGGAGTTTGAAACAGTCATTTGATTTTTTTTATTTTCATTTTGTAAAATTTTTGCTTCTCAGGCTAAACAGAAATCCTATCTATGAATGCCCCACACTTCTTCCACAGACCAAAAGGATGGATTCTGACTGTTTAACAGGGCATGATAACATATTCAAAACCAGTGAGCAATGTAACCTTGTGTAAACTTGAGAGCATGCAAAGAAAAGGTATATAATAATCTTTTACGTGAAGTATTTTACCAAGACAGTCCACAGCTTAGTCTATCTTAGTTAGTCATTATTATTCATTAGAGAAGCATCCTGTCCTGAGGCAAAAGCCTGACTCAGTCAAACTCCCACCTCCTTCAGTGAGATAGAGATAACATCGCTGAAGCTGGGTTCATTAAATTAATTTTTTCAAGAATAATCATTATTTTTCTGTGAAAGTCACCCCCAGAAGGCAGTTAATTGCTTTACCAAGTAGTGGAATTTTAAGTTTCAAGGCTGAGTATCATACAAAAACTTGAAACTTCAATGTGAAATAAGTGATTACATAGTTTGGCATAATTGCAATATGTCACAAAAAGACAAGCTGTTAAAAACTGCATTAGAGCTGGCAAAGTGAACACCTCTGAAGTACAACCAAAATGGTGTCATGCTTGCAACAGCAACACATATGTTCCAGAACATAGATTGCATCAGAAAAATTAAATGGAGCTTCTTTGTCAAAGAAAAAAAGTGACGATACTGTACCTACACACAACAAACCTGTCTGTCTTTATTATTGGTTATAGTGTTTGTATTGAGGACTTTCAGGACAGGAGTGTTTGCGGTGACACAGAGCTCACAAGGCAAAAGAAGAAAACAACAGGAAACAGAAATATTTGATCTGGAACTGATTTTAGACAGCAACTGTTGGTACAACTGCTCCGCGGTTAGTGTAGCTCTGTACCTCCCCCATACTAAACTTTGTTTTTTGTTGGTGCATCAGCCTGTGATCAACATGGTCCTGAGTGCTCTTGGACAACTGCTCCTTCCTCTGGTGTCTCTTGAACTCCTTTATCACCAGTACCATTAATTATATAAAATTCATTACCTCTGCTAAATAAATTAATAAAGATTAATTGATCTTTGCTGGAGCTATGACTTCACCAGCAAGCATCTCTCCATATGTATTCTCTAAAATTCTTCCATGAGTAATTTTTACTCATGGACCACACAAGAGTAAGTGCTAACTATGTATTAGTTCTTATAAGATGACTCTCTCAGCAGTCATATTCAACCTCAGCTCTTCCCGGCAGTATATGTGTAGCAAGTTCATGACCCTCCTAGCTTTTAGACATCCAAAAGTACCCTAGGTGACCTTGCAGACTTTCATATTTTTCTGCAGATAGTATCTAGATGTGTCTAAAAAAGTCACATCTAGAAGGATACAAAACAGACCTCTTGTTTCCTTGTTAACATTTCCTATCTATGCTCTCCTGAGTGTGCAGAAGCAACCTACAGTGCACACTGAAGAAATCTGGTTATTAGCCAGCACTTTCAGACATGCATGTGCCAATTCTGGCTACTGTAAATAGCACATAATTACTATAGCATTTCAGATAGCACACCATATTGGCTGACTTCTAAAACTGACTGGGAAACAGCATGACAGGAAGCAGTTGCAACATGCCTCATACACTACAGCTCGTCTGAAACGGACTTTGACAATTTGCAGGGCTGGGCACTCGAAGGAGCTTAAGGCTTTTCATTCATCTGACCAGACTGTAAAGCAGAGTGCTGTCGTCTTAGGACTTCTCCCCAAGAAAGCAGTTCCTTGAGACTGAGCCTGAAAAATGTAGACATTCAGTATAAACTCCCACATTCTTTCTAGCCTATTACCTTACTTTTTATGCCCATAGACCCATGAAGAAAAACACCAATCAGCTGCAAAGGTGCTAGCTAGGCTGTGAAATTTTACCTACAGTGCCTGTCTTGTTTTCCTTTGTGACTTTATTGTTTTTTATTGTTCCGTTTGTCAGTAGATTTATCCTAGCTGTATTCTGGAGGTTTTCCTTTTGCAAAGTTGTCTCGTTGACCATTATCTCAGACCTGCAAAGTCCATCACTACACCACATCTCTAAGCACTGCATCTACGAGTCTTTTAAAAAGGTTTCATGGATGGTGATTCAATAACCTATCTGGGTAGCCTGTTCCAATTCCTAACAAACTGTTCGGTGAAGAAATTACTTCCAATTTCTGATTCAAACCTCCCCTAGTGCAACTTGAGACCATTTCCTCCAGAGACTAATACCTGACTCAGTTAAACCTTCTTTTAGGTAGTTGTAGAGACTGATAAGGTGTCCTTTGAGACTTCCTTTCTTCAGGTTAAACAACCCTAGTTCCCTAAACTGATCCTCATAAGATTTGTGCTCTATACCCTTCACAATCTTCATTGCCCTTCTTTGAAAAAGCTCTACCTACTATCCAGCCTATGCAATAGGCCATCTCTCCAAGCCATGAAAATGCTGTGGGCAATGGCAGCTTTACTAATGCCCAGGTGCAAAATATCCACAACCCTTCCCTCTTTCACTAAGCGCTTCACCTTGTTGCAGAAGATCAGGTTAGTTACCACAGGATCTGCCTTTCATAAGCCCATGCTGGCTGGGCCTGATCACCTGGTTGTCTTAGCACTCAGAGTCATCTGCTCCATAACTTTCCCTGGTACCAAGGTCAGATTGACAGGTTTGCAGTTCCCAGTGTCTTCCTTAGAATCATAGATTCATAGAATCATTAGGGATCGGAAGGAACCTTGAAAGATCATCCAGTCCAATCCCTCTGCCACAGCAGGATCACTTAGACCAAGTTGCACAGGAACACATCCAGGTGGGTCTTGAATATCTCCAGAGAAGGAGACTCCGCAACCCCCCTGGGCAGCCTGTTCCAATTCTTTGTTACCCTCACTGTGAAGAAGTTCCTTTTGATACTTGTATGGAACCTTCTTGCACCCATTGCCCCTTGTCCTATCACCAGATGACCTTGAGAAGAGCCTGGCTCCATCCTCCTGACACCCACCCCTCACATATTTATAGACATTAATGAGTTCACCCCTCAGTCTCCTGTTCTCCAAGCTAAAGAGACCTAGCTCCTTCAGTCTTTCCTCATAAGGGAGGTGCTCTACTTCCTTCATCATCTTTGTTGCTCTATGCTGAACACCCTCCAGCAGCTCTGTGTCCTTCTTGAACTGGGGGGGCCCAGAACTGGACACAATACTCCAGATGTGGCTCACTAGTGCAGAGTAGAGGGGGAGAAGAACCTCTCTCAATCTGCTAACTACCCCCATTCCAATCCCCCCCAGGATGCTGTTGACCCTCTTGGCCACAAGAGCACATTGCTGGCTCATAGTCATCCTGATGTCCACTAGGACACTCCTACACTGCTGTCCCCAACCTATACTGACTGGTCCCCGGGGTTGTTCTTGCCCAGATGACTCTACACTTACCCTTGTGCCTCATTACATTTTTTTCTGCCCAGCTCTCTAGCCTGTCCAGGTCTTGGTAAATGGCAGCACAGTCTGCTGGGGTGTCGGTAGCATGCCCTTCTTGTAGGTGAGTGTCACATTTAGTAACCTCCAAACAAGTGGGACCAAGCTGGTTAGCTAAGGCTGCTAATGCAGTCTAATGATTGAAAGTTGGTGAGTGAGAACCGATGCTCTGAAACAATTTCATATACTCAGAATATCTGCAGTCACAAACAGGACAGTATGGTTTGCACTGGGCCATGAGAAATCCAAACTTTGAGCAGTGAACCAAAAGGTTCACTAATTTCTGCTATGTAGAATGTCAACCACTGTTAAAGTAGAAGAGATATTTATACAATTTTACACCGTGGATTCAACCTTTTCTTCATTTTTAAATGAAGTCACATTTAGCCTTAAATGGAATCAGCATTAATTTAGTAATTAAGTGGGATGAATTAATTCAACTGAATACTGCTTTATGCAAAATCTTTTAATCTCAAGACTCTTGGAGCAAAGACAGGAAACGTTTAGAAACAAGGCACAGATCTTCACGAGTTTAACTTGGGATGAGAAAATCAAGCTTGTGTAACAGTCATCACTCTTTTCCACTATAAATACAAGAATTGCTTTTCCTCAGCTTTGTGGTGCTAAAGAAAGGCTGCATGAAAAAAAGGGTACAAAATTAAGTCGTGTTGCAACTGCACCATACTTCTGACAATACATTTCTGAATTCAACAGCTAACGACACTCTATTTTCTTCAGATCACATTAGTTACATGTAAATAAATGGCTGCTCATTTAGAAACTGCTTCACAGAGCAGTTCTGTAACTTCATAACAACATTCCCTCTGTTTACAGTATGAAGTCAGTAGGTATTTTACTAGCAGTTTTCTAGATGACAAAGGTCTAGGAAGGTAATACTGAGCATTGTGATCAAATGAACAGACAAAAATACATGGAACACGGTCATGAGCAATGTGTTGGCTGAAAGTACAGTTTTATACTGTCATATCACAGTATATACCTCCAACAGTGAGTAGCGAAGAGTTGAGGAAAATAATGAGCAACCTCATAGTGTCGTAGGCAACAAGTATGAAACACGCTGGGAGATCACACAGATGGCAGTGAAGTTAAGGCTCTATGCATTGCAGTCCAACAAAGTCTTGAGGCACAAAATACCATGAGATATCAAAAAGGTAAAAAGGAGATTGAAAATAGTTTGGCTATTCTCTGCTTTCTTGGATCTACACAATAAAAGAGGGATAGTTCTTTGACAGCAGTTAGAAGACCTTTTTTGCTGTACATATAAAGAGGATTATTTTCTTAATAAACAATGCATAATTTACTGCACTTGCCTCCTCAGTAAAGAGAGGAGAAGAGGAGACAGACCACACATGTACAGCAAGTTCCTCCTGTTTTCCTGATTGGCATATTCTTTCAGAACTTTGAACTGTAGTACTGCATTCTTTCACCAAAAACCTGTGTCATTCCAAATTTTTCAGAGACTATTTTTTCCCTGTTCATAAATGGTAAACTCTTTCCTAACACTATTTCTATTTTGCTTAGTTCATTAAGATGAGCAGAATGCCTTCCTACACGGCTCCACATGAAGGGAAAGGCCCAGCCCTTCAAGTAAATCTTTGCAGTTTACCTACTGAATGATTGAAGTTTACCTGCGCCGTAACATGATAATGTCATCCTCAACCTGTCACCAGATAATAAGCAAAAGTTGGCAATTTATCAGTCTAAATATAGATTCAGTAATGTTGTGTTTTCCCTAAAATCACATTATTTTAGCAGGTTTATACAATACTTTTGTAGACAGGAGTTTAGCCTCAGATAGGGTGCCTGGGGAATGATCTAATGTGCGCATGTCAGTCCTTCGTTTTCCCAGAATGAGGTAGATTGTTTGAAAGCTTCTTCTGACATGGACTTCGAGTTCAAGCTGCGGACTCCTTAGCACCCGGTGTTTTTCAGCATGAAGTTTGCTGAAGGAATTCTTGTCATCACACTGAGAAGAGATAAGAAAGTCTAGATATATTCTAACATCTTGTTTCTATCCACACAGTTACTGTAATAAGGAAGCACTATAACCATTGAAGAGTGATGGCAGATTATTCAAGAAAACATTTAGTGAAGCAATTTAAAGAGTGTGAGACTTCATATAGTTTGAATGTGTACAGAAGGTTCTCTGCTAGAAACTGAAGCTTAAGTGTTACATTTCCTGTAAGATCATACAAGACTGAGATGCACAGCTCAGTGCAACTGTCAGTGGTGCTCAGCAGTGGGCCTTGATGGTTTGAAAGATCTGATTTATTAAAGGTTTCCTGCATTTTTCAACATAGAAAGCACAGAACTGACATCTTCACTTCATATAAGAAAATGAATCTTCTCAGTGATGACCTATGATAGTTTGCTTTGATGTTTTTAATGTTTAATGCTTTTACAGCTTCCCCAAATAAGATGTATCAGTCTGATTTTTATTATAGAATTTAAATGATATGTGCAATCAAGAGGGAAACTGAATGAAACCTACACGGGATAAAAGAATTTATGGCTATATATCACACAGGTCTAACTGTGCAATGCTCAGGAAAGTACACCTCCTGCCAACTCACCTAGACATTTTGTCATCTTTTGAACTTCCACTTTGATTTATATAACAATTTTCCTGAAAAACACAGAATAGAATCTATAAATAAAAACCCTGTGTATGCACAGTCTGCCCTTCCAGCTTCAAAATATTAGTCAGATACAATTGATAAATATTGACATTTTATCACATTTAATCACCTAAAAATTGCAAAGCATGATACCACATTCCTTTCCATATTCATTAAAAACAGAGAGCATTTGCCCTATACTTTAGATAGTTGAAATGATAGATTGCTAATACAGGTAACAGAGTATAATTGGAACATTCCTTGGTGTGAAATGGTGATGTCTTCTTTTTTAGTCCCTTGTACCTGTAAATCATTCCAGATAACACATCTTAAAACTGAAGTGACAGGACTGACGAACGAATTCACACAGATTTAGTGTAACTCTTCACACTATATTCCATTGAGTGTTGCAATATATGTCAATTAATATTGCTTCTTTACCTTACAATAGCTTGAACACATTTTGTTCCTTCTAAATTATTCGGAGAATGTCATTTAATAGAAATAAAAATTCAAGAATATCAATTGTCTTCTACATCTTTAAGGATCAGGTAACAACTTATCCAAGTGTCAAATCTGAGCTATTCAAAAATGGTAATTCTAAAATAGGTATGACTAAAAGGACCGGTTAGCTCGTATTAATTTTTTCTTTTCTCTTAGTATAATCTTTTCTTATTTATCTATTTACAATTATTTATTTACTTACTAATTTGCCAAGTTTGTAAAAGTTGTCAAAAGAAATGTGGCCCAAAAAGACTGGGCCAGCAGAAGACAGGCAGGATAACTAAATTCTAGATAAGGTCTTGAAATAGCACTGAAGTAGAATTGTGTCTATTTCCTGCAGGAGTTAGCAGAACTACCTCATTAGAAATACACATGAATGAGTAACATTTAATGCCACTGAGTATCTTGGTCCTAGGATCATCTCAGGGGTTTCTTCCTTTTGAAAATTCTTTTTACAGTTCCATCCATTTTGCTGTGCTAGATCATGTGATGCAATCCTTGATTATTACAAATGATTTCTAAGTACAGATGATTGAATTAAAATTTGAGAAGTGCATTGAATCACAGCAGCTACAGCAGTATTTACAGTAACATTTCATATTTTTCAGGCTGCAGTAAAAAAACAAAGAATTAGGAGCAAAGGTGTGCAGTGAGCATCCTCGTCAAGAAGCAGAATTTAAACTCAAGTTCATGGCAGAATCTAGAAGCCATAACATTCAGTATCACTCCTTGGGGCACACAGCCTGCACGCTAAGTCACATTGTCTTTACCCATGCCGTTACAGTACACTTGGAGGTGCCTAAGAGTTGCATGTAGCTTACTGATATGCCACAATGATCTAGTATATAGGATAACATACAGGAAATTGTGTGCATTGATAATATGATTTAATAAATTACTGTAATAACTGGGCACTGGCAAGATTTCCACATTAGCTCATTGAAAAGTATTTTTAACATCTAACACATAAAAAAAGTGTTAGTTATTTCACTATCTTTAAGTTTTTTTATAAGCACTAAATATTTAAAAATGAGAACAAAGACTTTTAATTATTTTTTGTAATGACTGTCAGAAAAAGGCATTTCCTGTTTTTCTACAGATAAACGTGGGTAACATTGCTTATATGTTTACATAAAAATCACATTTCTTTGTGCAAAAAATACTTCTATTGACTTACCATTTTTGCAGCTGTCACTGACACAGGCTTGCACTAGAGCGTTGAATTTTCAGGCTTTCACAGTTCTAATGATAACCAGAGGGATTAATTTGAGTAACACTTTTGAATCAGAGGAAACACACAATGCTAAGTAAGCAATTAATAGAGATACTGTCTTCTTATGAAACAAAGCAATAATTTAGTGTTAGCTGTTCTAAAACTCCTCAACATATACAAATAGCAAATGTTATGGGTTTTACATAGGTTTAAAAAATTATTTTAAAGCATATTTTTCTGCAATTGTGGCACGAATAGTAATGATTTAAAAAATTTAATATAGTAATTCATGTGTTAATATTGAATATGCTCGCATTGATAAATGTTACGTTACAGCACTTCCAAACATTAACATATGCTATTAAATAAAAATTCCACACTAATCTCAATCCCTCAAATGAAACAATGAGGAAATGGAAAGCTGAAGACTTCATATTGTTGAATTTTTTTTCCTTCACCACGAAGTGCACATAGTGAGTCCTCAGTAATATTTCCTCTGAGTTCAGGAGCAGGTGACTGCAATATCTTACAGCAGGTATCTGTGCACAGAAGGATTGCTGAAGGGTCAGTGGAAAGCTGGAATCCCTTGAGCAATAGAATTAAGGGTGAAGAAAGTTCTATAATACTTTTTGACTTGATGACAGATGACTCCTTATCCTATCAAGTCCATACAATACTGACAATATGGGCTAATATCTATTTCCGGTATCCAATTAACCACAGAACTCTTGGTAAGACAGAACATTATATTTACAATGATAGCTCTTTAACTCCTTCTTAGAACAGCTCAATATTTGGTCTTGAGAGTGCTGCCAATCAAATATAAAAAAAGCTGCTTTTGAGACAGCTGGGTACCATTTCTAAAGAGACTAAAAGGAAACACTGTAAATACTGTCATCAAAATAGATGAGCATGCTCCACATTCTGCGAGGGAAAAAATACGAAGGAATTAATCTTTGCCACAGCTCTTGGCTGAGACAAGGAAGAATGACTGATTGTCACTGTTTGGGTCCATGAAATTTGGTGGTTAGCTGGAAGCAGAGATCACCTTTCCTCAGCATTATAGAGCTTTGGCCATGGCTCCTCTGGCCTGGGAAGGAGATCTGGCTGCTCCTCAGTGGTACCTCTGAGAGACTCCTTCCTGCAAACAGGCAGCTTTCATTCATTGCTACAGCAAGTCCACGCTTGTTTCCTGAACTTCCCTGTCTGGGGTAGGAGAGGACAAAGGAGGTGATGACTTCTTAACCACATTGAATACACTAATCAGCCTGAAAGTGTAGTACCAAAATCTCCAGTTTCTCATCACACAGACTACATCCTTTTCACTTGCTCCCTGTGATAGGACAAGGAGCAATGGGTGTAAGTTGCAGCAGAGGAGGTTCCGCCTCAACACAAGGGGGAACTTCTTTGCTGTGAGGGTCACAGAGCACTGGAACAGACTCCCCAGGGAGGTCGTGGAGTCTCCTTCTCTGGGGACTTTCAAGGCCCGCCTGGATGCGTTCCTCTGTGATCTGGGTTAGATACTTTTGTCCTGCTCCAGCAGGGGGGTTGGACTCGATGATCTCTTGGGTCCCTTCCAACCCCTAACATCCTATGAATCCTATGAATCCTGCTGTTCATCTGAAAACTGTTACTAATCCAAGTACATTTCTGGGATTATTTTTATTAGAAACATATATGGCCTAAGGGAGAAGAATGAGTTTGTTTCCTGAAGCCAGACAATATGTCTGTGTGACAGCTTAAGAGCTCTCAGATCTGTCTTGTTTGAATAGAATGAAGAAATGTCTTATTAACTGACATTATTTTTGAGTATTCAAGTATATCTCTCTCTAATTATTACAAATGAAGTTTCTGCACATTAAGCATAACATGAATATATTCCTTTTCTTTTCACTCATTACTCCTCCCAAACATTTTCCACTTTGAAATTTTATTCAAGCTATAGGTTTTAAAATTACAAGCAATTTTTTGTGCACTTAATATTTCATATTAACCGAGCAGAATTTAAATTCCTGTTTCCTTGATGTTCTGTTTTATGTTAAACAAATTGAGGATTATGCATTGATGGTATAAATATACATATAATCACTTCTTTAATTATGCACATGATTGCCGCCTAACTTTGTAATACGTTCTTACAGTTACTGCAGAAACTAAAAGACTTTAGTTTTCAAACTGGTTTTTGCAATATTAATTCTTCTTCATTTCAGGGCTTTCTGTTAAGGATATTTAAGAGAAGATCCATAATGGCCTCGATGTTTACTTCTGTTTTCTTTAATATGCTTTTAATGCAGTTTGAAGGATGCAAATGTCAACCAGAAACAGTAGTTATGTCTTCTGCTCTGTAAATACTGTAAGAAGGGACTTGCAGTTGTATGATGACTCTTTCTCTGCAGCACAATGAAACATTTAATACTATATGGAAAGCATATTTGGTAAAAAAGCATCATCTGATTATTAGACCTGATGAATTGACCACCTAAAGATGCTTGTTTCCTGTTCCCTAAACTGTCAATCCTAAACTGGTTTTCAATATGGAAAATCCAAGTCAACTAATAGGCTGTGACAAGTATGTGCTTGTAGTTTCTGCACGTTACCGGACAAAGACCATACCTTGGTGGAGCAGCACCACAGCCCCCTCTCCTGAGTAATCAGGCACTCACTGCTGGGTGTAGGAGGAGGACAGGAGGCGTTAAAGGGATGGAAGGCCGCCCTTCTTCCTGGGGGCAGTGCTAGTTCCTGTAGTCTCAAAGAAGCAGCACTCCGTGTCTACTGCTACAAGAGCACGAGGGCTTCAGATAGGAAGCAACTCGTGAAGCAGAAGGCTTGGTGATGGACATTTCAGCACAATCTTCAACCAGGTTCATACTTCCAGCAAAAATTCCAGCAAAATTGTGCTGGACAATATATTTAAACCTGCTATGACTTGCAGGTGCTAAATTGTGATGCAAGATGCTGTTAGACTCAAAAGGAAGAGCTGCCTGATAGGGAGGTAGAACCACATACTTGCCTAGTTTTCCCCTGGAAAGCCAGAGCTGGCTGGTTGCTCACCGGGTGGCTGGGAGTGCAGCAGAACCACCTCGTTGTGGTCAGCTGGGCTGACCTGCTGGCTGTTGCTGACAGTACAGCAGTGTGTCCTCCCCCTCTCCTGGCTCTGCATTTTCTCTGCCTCTTTGTTGGTTGGTGCTTCTCTAATCTTTCTCTGAGCCAATTCAGTTCATTAAACCACCGGCAAACTAACCCAACCAAAAAAGCAAATAGCTTCCCGCCGGATTAATGAGTTTGTTTACTGAGGGGTCAGATACATGCTAGAGCTGGAATGCGAGAGAGAGGAGAATGGGACTGCTCCTTTGGCATCAGAAAGCTGTTAAGTCTGCTTGGTTGTCCTGAAGCACACCCCTCCAACTGCAGTGGGACAATGCAGATAAGGCCAATCAAAAGGCTAACCCCTGCTGAAAGGGATGCTCCTACTTCCTTCCTCTCCAGCATGGCTTTGTGCTTCTCCTGGCACTAATGCTTATTTAATCCTACCACCAGCTAGTTGGGGAGAGATTATGCATTCTTTTGTTTGTTGGGGTGGCTTTCTAACCTGCTTGTTGAGGGGTCAGATGGTAGCAGGGAAGTAGTGGGAATGTGTGGCCAGACTTCCTCACAGCACATCAGTTGGCCATTGAATCGCCTTAATGGCTTTGTTAGGCTGCACTCAACAGTTCGTTTGGTTAATTATTGGGAGCAGATGAACCCCTGAGAAAGATGAAAGCAAAGCACTTTCAGGTGGTTCCAAGCAACATGTTAGTGTGCAGTTTGCTGACAACCAATGACGATGATGACTTAGGTGGTTATTTATCCAGTTTGAGGAGTGCCTGAATGGATAAAACTGGCTTCATTACCAACCAGCAGTTGTGTGTCAGCAATAGTTCACATAAGTAACTAGTAATTCCTAAAGCTGAGCTTGCTACAAGTCTCTCTGTGTGTATACACAGACTGATGTGTCTACAGGAAACACAGTGAGCAGAGTCCCAAACCTCAGTGAGTTTCAGGTGAGCAGTGATATCATGTATCTCAACTACGTTGAATTAGTTGTGGAAATACAGCTCTGTATCTGAGATCTTTCTAACTCAAAAGTTGATTACAGACTGCTCCTTGGTCAAGGCATCTGTTTAACTTCTTTGGCAGTAAGTGAAAGAAAGACTCATGCTTGCATTCAAAGATCCAAGTGCGGCTGTGAGCAGTAGTGAGTTTATATTCTCTCTAGTTCTGGTTGGGGGTTATGCCAATGGCAGTGTGGATTTATATTAAGTAGAAAAGATCATCCTGTTACAAACCGGCAGATGCTTTGTCTCACAGAGTCAAGAAGAAATACACAAAGCTTTACATATTAACCTTCCTCAGACATGTAAAGCCTTTTCTGTGAGGTCTTTTTTCTCCTCTGATCTTCTGTTGCATAACCCAGTTTTCTCTCATTGATGGACTTGGCATACCTACATTTAATCACTCATCCTGATCGTGGAATAAGGGGACAACTTAAAGAATCATGTGTACATAGCATGCGCAGTAAATGTGGTCTTGAGTTTCTTTTTATCTCTGCCAATTGTTTGTAAGACATGGTATAAGCTATTCTAACAGCAGATAGGATTTCAGAGAATTTGTAGTAAGGCTATACATTACGATATGCAGATTCTTCTTGAGGTAAGTTACTATGGGGCAGAGTAGTTCTCCACGCTTAGTCTGTGATGACTGGCTTTTAAAACGAGAAGCTCAGGCTGGTGAACAGCAGTTCTGTGAAGAAGATCTGACAGCATAGGGCCCAGTTCTGTTCTTGCAGGCTTGAAGTTCACTGCAGAGTGAGATCGAACTGTTGACCTGAAGCAACTGGCAAGTGTTTTTTCAGCATGTTGTGAGCATGCTGACCCTTGAAAACAGAAGTACTGCATGGGGTTAATTAATTTCTTAGGATTCTGGAAAGGTAAAATTCCTAATAGCTGCTCTAGGACAGACTTACCACTCTGACTAGTGAAGACAGACTTGATAACAAGAACTGAAGTATGTAAGCAGGTCAAGAACACCCCAAGAGAGTGTTAGAAGATTCTTGCAACATTATTCTTGTTAATTTTTGAGACAGATGAATTGGGGGTGGATGCTCTGGGAATAGGTTAATTTACCTTAGGTTCAGGTAAGACCTATAATGAGGATAGATATGCAGAAAATCAAAGCAGAGTGGCACTTGGTTGCCACTCTGGCATGCACAATCTGTACAGATTTAAATTATTAACACATTTAATGTCCCCGTGTCTAGTGCATTTGCGAGAGCTCAAGAAATTGATTATTCTTTAAGTAAGATTATTTGAATTCTCTTAGTTCTTTTCTGATTAAGTTTGTACTAAATTGAGGTTTATGTAGTGGTTCTGAGGCATAGGTGCTTTTCAGTTAGTACCATTGTGAAAAATGACGGTATGTATGACATATCCACCAGTATATGGCAAGTACTTATTTGGTTTACTGAGACTGAGCATGATGATAAAACATACATTTAAGAAAAGCTAAGGTCCATGTTTTGGTTAGATATCAACTGAACACAGGTAAGTACACTTGAAAACCAGGAAAACAGTTTAAACTTCTACAGAATAAACCTTGGTTTGGAAAGTACTTTTTGCATGCTTCTTGATCTGTGTACAACTTACCACATTTTATTCTGATTTAGTTGATATGGTGTTGGAGCGTTTTAACTGTCAACACAGGACCATACTTACAGCAGGATTTTTCTACAGTTATCAAAATGGATTCTGAAAATGGGGATGACTAATGGAAAGATTTAATATCTCTCCCCCAAAAGGCACATTTGCAGCTTTCAAAAGAACCTAAATGACCTGAAGTTCAGTCCTGCTATTTTTTGGCTGGGCTTCTGCTTCTGAAAATGCTACTAATCCCCTTAAGGGAAGCATGAGAATTGTGCTTGTGGTACTGATAGCAGTTTTGAAACCTCCAGAGGTAATGCCTACTTTTCACCAGTGGGAAGAGGAACCAGTAGATGAACCAATGCAGCTCACAGCAGAACTAGAAAGGGTCCAGAAATACAAGATGTAGACACTTCAAATCTTCCCCAAGCTTCTGCGACATGCAGACTGTGAAATAAACTACCAGAGAGCACAGTGCATTCCTATATTTCAGCACAAACTTGATAATTAAAAAGTATCAGGTGGCTTAAAATATGACCCTGGCACAGTTATATGATGATGGTCAGAACTCTCTTTCATTCAAACATAAATGTATTAGTAATATTTCTTGGATAGGCATGAATTTTGGCCAATTCATTCAGCATACTTTCCTTTTTATCCTGTTCCCATGACAGTAATATCCTTACCACATAATCATAAAGCTTACTTTACTAAAAATAAAATAAAATAGAACATATTGTTGTTTTTATTTAATGGCAGTAATGTGTTTGCACGTTACCTGTGAATCACCAGGGAAATCTTAGGTGAAATAGTTAACATATTGGAACTTAGAAAGGAATAAAGGTACCCTGGAAAGCAAAAAAATAAGGCCATAAAAGTGCAGTAATTAAAAATACTGGAGAAAAAATAAATGCACTTTGGGAGTTGCATATATGTTTATTGGAGTTCAGATTCAAACATTTCAAATAATTGATTTTCAGCTTAACATTTGAAATGCAAATTCAAGTTCATTTATTCAATGACCAATGTGACTAAAGTTTCCTTTCTCAACGAAAAAAAGGTGTAGAAAAAGAGCTACCTTTGTTTATTCCAGATTCCAGAAAGTGTATTCTGAAGCACTTGCAGTATTGCCAAAATTAACCACTTGATTCCACCACAGAAAGAGATGCTTTCAATTGTGTCTTCATAGCCCAGTACTGACTTCACTTCTGAAGTGATAAATGTCTGCTAAAATTCCTCTAAGTGGCTACTAGCTGTAGCTCTTGAAAATCATGGAGCCTTGGATTCTTATTTCAGGGCCAGCAAAAACCTGCCTACATGACTTCCCAAAGAAAAGACTGACAGGTATTCAGGACACCTCTGGGGTTTAATGACTTGGGTATAACCCCATGAGGCCTGTTTTGTTTCAGACTTGCAGCTCTGAATAGGGTGGACTACTTAATTGTGTTTCCCATTTTTAAAGGGAGGACTTAGTTGTGAAGGGAAAATTGTTTGGAAGGAGTGGCATGAATATGAGGAATCTCTTCTGTCTTTTCTGATTAAGCTGTGCCCTTTTTCTAAAGCACACTCTGAAGTTAGACCTGGAAGACAGGTTACTTCTGTTCCAAGTAATTGATTTGTGACTTCAAGCATCCTGCAATATGTTTCTTAACAATTTATATAATTGTAGGGAAAAAAAACTCCTTTTCTCTTGATTTTAAGCCTAGGTCCTGATTTTCATAATTTAAATCCTGAAGGCAAAATGGTGCATCAGTCTACCTCAGTGTCTTCTCTCACTTGTATTCTGGTTGAAAGTACCAAGTCACTAGGAACTTTGTGTCACTGTAGTGGAGCAGAGCACTGACATGGTGTGACTGTTCCTCTGATTTCAGCGTAAGAGCAGCAGTGCACAGTATTAAAGAGTATAGAGTTTAAAGTATTAAAGCTGAGTTTTAGTGGGTACTAGGTCAGGCCAGTGGACGTAATGGATGCCCTACAGGGACTGAAGTCCATTGAGTTTCAGCGGTTCCCTGGTGGAAAGTGGCTGAAGACTGAAAGCTCAGGCAGCAATCACTGCTGAACCTCCTAGTATTTTAACTGCTAAGGGATGTCTTTGGATTGTCTTTTTTAATAGGCAGCTGTAGCAAATGTAGTGTTATTTTTTGTCTTTTTTTTCTTAAACAAAAATAAGTCATGCTTCCTTTAGCCTCACAACTTGAAAATTTAAAAAAGACTTCTTGTTTGAAGCAGATGAACTTTTACACTTTGACTTAACATTCTTTACAATTTGGCTTATTATTGCCTTGCCTGGAGTTGTTCACAGAACTGGACCATTTAGAAAAATCGTATTCAACGAGGTAAAGTGTTCAAAAGGCATTT
This sequence comes from Upupa epops, assembly GCA_013397515.1. Taxonomy (NCBI): domain Eukaryota; kingdom Metazoa; phylum Chordata; class Aves; order Bucerotiformes; family Upupidae; genus Upupa; species Upupa epops. The sequence continues at coordinate 399,794 of VZRI01003148.1, forward strand.
TGAAAAGGGAGGGAAGTGGCTGTGTTGGTATCTGTAGCTGACAATTGCTACACATATTTATGGAAAATACTACTTCGATGATTTTTTTTTCAGAAAAATTCATTTTTTGAAAAAAAAAACCCCAACAGTATATTTCTTGGCATCATTGTGTCTAGAAATCCCAATCGTGTGTGTTTATATATATGCTTATATATATATTTTATTTAATGGTTCTATTTTGTACTCTGATGTGTAATATTTGGAAAAAATATTTGGTTAGTTAGTAACTTGGAGGGTAATTTCATTTCAGGTGGATACTTTATGCATTTAGTTGTAATTTATTTTGTCTGGGTTTGTGGTTCTGAAGCCATGTAGCCATATACATACAGACATTTCTTCTTAAAACAGGTCATGACTGTGATTTGGTGTTGGCATCATAAACACTTTATATGCAGTAACGCTTGTAAACACTTCCACTCTCTTAGGATGTTTTTTCCTGTCCTAGAAATTGCAACAACTTGTCAATTGCTTGCAAAAATCATGAAGTTCACTTGCAATTATATTTTCTATGATAACTGCATAAAAATGGTGAGGTGTCAACTCACATTTGCATTCTTAACTTCGTTTTTATTTGCTTGTTTGTAGGAGAAATGACTCTTGACTATGAGGAAATTCACCTCAAGTGGCCACTTATCTGTGTAAACTTAATTGCTTTGTATATAGAAAACAATGAGGAATGCCAGCCTTTACACTTGAGTGGCAGAACTAAAGTTGTCTGCCATTGAAGTAGTCACTTAGACTGAGCATAAAAAGCTGGTGTAGAAATGTCAATTCAGACTTTCAACAAATTTTAGTAAATTTTCCTGTTTGGTAAATATGAGCTTACTAGAAATATTTTAACAATAATTTAATTGGATTTAAGATCAGTTGTGTCCTAAATAACCTACAAGGAAAAGCAGGTCAGAAATTTAGTTACTTTCATGATGAGTTGGTTTGTGTGAAGATTCTCTTATCAGCGGATAATGGTTGTGTAAATGCTATGGAAACGCAAGTATTGCATGAAATTAGGAATTAATATCATGTTGAAAAAAGCTTGAATAATGGAGTGATGACAAGTGGAGCGAGCATAAGATTGAAAGACTTGTAAGAGATGCCAATGAATATCCCTGAAAGATCTTAATTTCCTACAGAAATAATTCTTTCATGCTGCATCATATGCATCCCTACAACTTCCAGACCGCAACTCAGTTCTTTGGTTTACAAATGAAGACAGGCTACTGTGGTGGTTTCCCAAACCACTGAGCAACATTTGCTCACCTCTCCCCATTCCTCATAGCAGCATAATCCTACTACCTTCCTGAGGTCACAGTCAGCGGTGGGGAGAGAGGAGGGATAATGCAGCATAGGACTTTTTCATTGAGCAGAAAGAACTCATAACAGACCAACCAAAACAAACCAGCTACACAAAAGCATCAGAAGATACCTAAACCAAGGTTTTAGAGTTTGGGGCAGCAATGTCCGCTTAACTGCCTTAGATTTAAAGGCTTTGAACTCTCTGCCACCAAGCTAAATCCAAACCACAGGGTGTTGTGCAGTTATTTGAGGCTTGGTTCTTCAGACTCGTGAAGCCCGGAGAAGTCTTTTGAGTAAGAAACCCCTATTTTTCCAGAGGATTGGAGATGTTAAGGTTAGCATTTTGAAATGAGGGAATAAAANGTTTGAGGCTTGGTTCTTCAGACTTGTGAAGCCTGGAGAAGTCTTTGAGTAAGAAACCCTTATTTTTCCAGAGGATTTGAGATGTTAAAGTTAGCATTTTGAAATGAGGGAATAAAAGGTTTGGGATTGTCATTTGCACAGCTAAGAAGCTGAGAAAGCAAACTGCTTTTTTACAGAGAAACTGATCACAAACATCTTCATTTCTCTTAGATGGGAAGTTTTAGGAATGTTTGTTCTATAGGAAATTAAAAAATGTGGTTTGTGATTTGTAATTGAAAAGTTTAGAATTTCTCAGGAACACTGATCCTGGGTCTGGGTGTCTTCTGTAGCTGCATCTCAGCTCCAAACTTTGACAAGAAGCAGACTTGAATCTGCATTTCTGGGTTCCAGCATCACTTCTCTAATGGTCCATTTTGCTAGTAAGGAACTTTTGAACCAGCTTTGAGATCTGCCTCTCTTTACTGTTTTACTAGCAAAGACTTAACAGGGCAATTCTGAAAACAACACGGTATCGGAATTTTCTGAACTAAATGTTTCCTAGCCTCTTGGTTAAGAAAGTTTTTATAGAGGGGCTGTGAGACACTAGGAGAAGTTAAACATATTTGAAAAAGGTCAAAAGTCTGAGAACTATTGCATTTAAAGTAGTAGAGATATGAATTAAATGAAATATCTGTTCTTATAAAATACCTAGTGAGAACAGAAGGCTGAGTACATCTAAAAATTAACTTTTGACTAAGCATCTGACATTATATGCCATTATTCCTGTTTCAATAGTTTCATGTAAAAACCGGTTGCAATTACAGCTGCAGCTTTAGTTGTACTTTAAGTGGAAATTCGAAATTCTAAATGAACAATCAGCTGAGTTTCTGTTTTAAAAAATTACAAGTAGTCCTTAATAGTGTCTTCTCCCTTTAAACTGGTCTTTGTCAACTGGTAAAAGTCTAGTGGGCTAGATTTATACCCAAACAAAGCCCCTCGAGTCACAGTTGATTCCAGAGGTGTTTTTTTCACCTGCTGAACAGAGCAGTGCAATCGTTTGCAGAAGACTTTGTTGTTGTTGCAGCACAGTAGGTTTGATTATGCCTTACAGGTGTAAGTTCTCTGTGCCAAGAAACTCTACAAGCAAATCTGTCAGTTCTCTCTCTTGCTTCAGACCTGTTGAGGAGATTCAGTTGCACCCTCGAGTGCCATTTGTGGAAATAGGAAAACACTAACTGTCGGTAGATGGTACTAGAGAGTGCAGAGCTTGTTACCCTGGGTTTTTCTGGGGCTGGCTTCATTTTGCTCTGCCCAAACATGGCTTCCTTTGTGCAGAACTTTCTGAACTGTCTAGGCATTTCATCTGCTTACTTGAAAATTTTCTTTTATGGAGATTTCTACTTTCTACTTTTCTATATACTGCATCCAGTTCTGGAGCCCTTATTCCAAGAAGGATGTGGACATGCTGGAGCGACTCCAGATGAGCGCCATAAGGATGATCACAGGGCTGGAGCACCTCTCCTATGAGGCCAGACTGAGACAGTTGGGGCTGTTCAGTCTGGAGAAGAGGAGGCTCCCAGGTGATCTTAGTGTGGCCTTCCAGTATCTGAAGGGGGCTACAGAAAAGCTGGGGAGAGGCTTTTTGGGATCTCGGGTAGCAACATGACTAGGGGGAATGGAGCAAAGCTGGAGATGGGGAGATTTAGGCTTGATTTGAGGAGGAAGTTCTTCACCGTGAGTGTGGTGAGAGCCTGGAATGGGCTGCCCAGGGAGGTGGTTGGTGCCCCGTCCCTGGAGGTGTTTAAGGCTGGGCTGGATGAGGCTCTGGCCAGCCTGCTCTAGGGTGGGGGTGTCCCTGCCTATGGCAGGGGGGTGGGAATTGGATAATCCTGTGGTCCCTTCCACCCCTGACTGATTCTATAACTTCTTCCCAGGGAGGGAGATGGGGAGCTGTAGGGTGCTGCCTGGGGGGTTTGTGGAGTCTCCTTTTCTGAAACCTACCTGGACCTGGTCTGGGTGATCCTGCTGTGGCAGGGGGACTGGACTAGATGATCTTTTGAGGTCCCTTCCGATCCCTGATGATTCTATGATTCTATATTTGTAGGTGTGGCCAAGCTTGACTGAACGTGATCTGGTGCTTTGAAAAGGAATTCCCCTTTGTAAAATCAGCACTTGAGTGCAAATGGTTTATTTTCTTGGTTTGCCATGAGGCCTTCTTACCAGTTGTGTTCAAGCCACCTAATTTAACAACTTATTAGTTTGGAAACATATTTCCCACAAAGATAAAAATAAATATCATATAGGAAAATCCATAGAAGAGTATCACTAAAGATTTATTCATGGGTTAAAAAAAAGGATTAGTTTCTTGATGAACTCATTAGGAAATAAGAGGTATTAATATTGGGTGAGTACTCTCCTCCAGAGTACATTTAAGGACATTTACAGTAAATATTTAAAGAGAAATAATGGAGGGTATTTTACTGAAAATAGCTTTTTTAAAAAAGAAAACAAAATGAACAGTGATTTAACTACACTGGTTTAAATGTGAAATGTGAGCAAGTATTAACCAAATCTTTCTGTATGTTTTTCCTGACAGTATTGCTACACAAACACAGTAATTCAGACTCCAGTCAGACTGTAGCAACTCCAGAAGTGTACAAACTGACTGCAATTCCCACACATAATGTCCACTAACTATAGTGGTGGTGTTCTCTATCTGACATTATTAAGGGACCAGGTTTTAACTAGACATATTGGCTGCTATGATGTATGCTACGAATGAAATGAAAATTAAACTGCACAAAGTTCATTTAACAACTACAATTGAAGGCTCTAACTGTAGGATTACATGTCTGACTGTCATGTTGAAACATAGTGAAGGCTCTAATCTGCCTGAACTATGTGATAGCTGTTATCTTAGAACAGGTTCCCTTCCTGTAGTCCACTGAGAATTCAAGAATGGATATCCTAAAAGAATGTGTGTTTTCCAAAGGCATTGATTACTTTCCTGGATATGCAAACTCCAAATTCTGAGAGCAAGCAAAGTGCTTTACATTCTCAGGTTTCTACTAGGGGGAGAGGGGTAACAATTACTTTTTAATTCTATATTGGTCTCCACAATAGGTGTTCTGCTTTTAGAACCTTGTGAAAGTGTCACAAGCTTTTGTTTTTTCATGATAAATTAGAAAATGTGTATAGAGATGTGAAATCCCTTGGCATCGTCTTGCTATTTGGAGTAAACAAAAGTGCAAAACTCGTAAGTAATTCTCTTCTGAGGCTTGTGAAGAAAGGCAAGAAAGTAGATTTTGACTTCAGTATTTTCCAGTATTTTCCAAACTAAATGATTGTTTAAACCGATGTTTAAAACATCATGACATAACAGAAGGAAGTACTCTGTCTGGTGATGAATAGAAACATGGAAAGGTAGATGATTAAAAATGACTTTTTTTAACATTCTGCATCACATATTAAGTGTGTGGAAATGGTTAAAATGTTTGACTGCAGTGAAGTCATCTCTGTGGCACCAGATAAAGACTCAGTCTTCTATGTTACATTATTCACTATTTATCTGAAAATTCTGCAGGGTGTTTTGAAGAATGGTAGTGGTGCTTCCCAGACTGGATTTACATTTACTGCATCACAGGTATTCATTTACAATAACACAAAACTAGGAAATCTTCATGCTGTACCGTGTAAGTTGGTGTGTGCAGATATAGCTATTTTTAGAGAGAACATGAAAAATACTACATTTCTTAATGTTTAACATTTGGTAATTGTAAACTGTTCTCTTTTTCTAACTTTGGCAATGATAATTTTCATTCAGAGGAATGAAGGTTAGAACTTTTTTGCATGAAATAATGTTGGCGGTTTAAGTGCTTCTGGCACAGCAGAGAGAGAAAGAAGGATCTGTCCTTCAGTCTGTTCATGGTATAGTTAAAAAAAAAAGTATAAACACTGAATTCCTGAGCTTGCTGTGAGATGGAAGGTCATTAACAGGGCACTTGAGCAGATTGGTATTACAGTCAATTGAGACGGTGAAACATCCTAAATGGCCTAATGCAGCAACTAAGTGCTTCTTAAATTCCAGAACTTTTACTTGAGCAGAGCATTCATGACCAAAATGAATTTCCATTTCCTTCGGTGCATGCTGTATTTATACAGTCAGAGTTGAAGAGGCAACATGGTGTAAACACAGCAGTTTGATTCTATCTCCACAGTAGCACTAAACTAATTTGTCAAGTTATAAACACGAAATCTGAGTATCAGTGAATTACATATTATTATTCCACATGGAATTAATAGAAATGGCAGGAATTTGTGTGCTAATATATACATGGACTATCAATATAGCTCCATCAGACTAATCAGTATGCAAATTAGAATGGTTTCGACTTTGAGAAGCTGAAGTTTTACCAGAGTCCAATCAATTCAGTGTTATAAAAAGGATAAATTAGATATATTTAACTTTTTTATGGTCTAGAAGTAAAGTTTTCAGGAAAGAAGTGACAAGAGGAGAAGAATTGATAAAGATAGTGAAGGATGACGGATTCTGAATGTTAACAAGCTATTTGGCAATACTGTATGTAGCTGCTCTCTTGCACAGGATTCATGTTACCATCAATTAAAAATATGCTCTTCTAAAACTTTAAAGACTTTGTGAACCACTTTGGAAAAATATCCTAAAGCAGGGCTAAGGTGTTGCTGAGTTTTCCCGTAGGTTTTTTGCTGTTGCTTTCTCATCCCTCTATCCAAGGTTATCACCTTTGTTACAGAAGACAAAAAAGAATGTGTGCCTGTGCCCCGGCTACTCCAGTTTACCATACAACACCTTAATTTAAACACCTTTTGTGACTGGGCTTGCAGTGAGATGCCTGGCTGTGATTTGAAGTTGCTGAGTGAGCAGCATACACTTTTTTTGCTGACTGCGTGACTGACAGCCTTCCCAGCAGAGGGGTAGTTATCAGACATCTGGGAAAGAGGAGGAGAGAAGGTGTATCTTCGTGTCAGCTGTTTGCCTACTTCCACGAGTCAAAGATCTTATTCAATCTTGCATGAATTACCTCTTACATGTCTAATAGATTCCCATGTTGTATTTTGTGGGATAATGTAAAACATAGTGAATGAGCGCCACTGTGATCAGTTCTTCCATTTCAAGGGAATCTTTGACAATTTTTTCCTAATTTTGACAAGCAGGTTTTCAGTTCAGTGAGCTTCCCTTTTGTTCATCTGCCCTCCCAAAGCCTGTTGCTGTTACAGTCCTGACAAGCACGGCTTAAGGAATTTGAAAGATGAAAGGCTCTCATGTTTTATGGACCAAAGCACACATGCAGTGATGCACTCAGGTGTGTCAGGGCTGCTCGCTGATATACCTAGAGGTAGTGTTTAATGTACCCTCCTCGGTAAGACCCTGCTCAGATGTATTGCTCTTATCTGAGGCCATATGTTGCACTAACCTAGAGAAAGGCCAAGACTAGGGCCAGTCAGCTGCTATTAATAGCTTTCCCTTTTGGTTTTTCTTTTCAATAGCTAGTCCTCACTTGGGGAAGGTGGAAAAAAGAAGCCAGGAGGAATATCAGTTAAATAAAGCAATGCAAAGGAAATGAAAAAACATGTTAAAACAAGGAGATTTTGGAGATAGTCTGTAAGAAGAATAAATGAAGGTTTAGAAACGCAAGTCCAGTAATCCCTTGGTCTGCTTTTTGAACACCTGAAAAATTGACCAGAGCAGCTTGGACATTTGGCAAGAGGAATGCTGGAAGTAATAAAGACATGAACAAAAAGCATATGCGTGGTAAATGACATCTGAAAAACATAAGTACCATTTATTATTTCCCTTGTCATTCAACCTTTTGCATGGAATTGATTTAATAACTAAGATTAGAGTCCTGCATAAGGTGTTTGTGATTGTACCTGTGTAAAACTGGTGGACACTTCTGAAAAAATGGCAAGAGTTTTGAAATGTATTTATGGCTGTTCATTAAAACCTGAGGGAGGAAACTTTTATAAATATATATATATATACATACACACATACACACACACACACACACAGAGTGGGCAATGTTCTATGCCACAGCCAGAAATAATCGCTGTATTTATTTTGTCTTCTTTTGTCTAACAGTGGGAGGAAGCCTGTGAAGGAATAAGAGTTCTGCAAGATCTCTCTGAAATCAGCAGTCAGATCTGAGGATGGTCTTTTTATTTTTCTGTTTACCAGCATTTCATGGATTGTATATCCTGAGTCTGATCCAATATTAAAGGTGGTCTCACACCACATGGGGTTACTTGCTTGTTATAGCACAGGATTCATTTCTCAGAGGATTTTGTTTCAACTATCATATAACATGCTGCTTATCTACTGATCTTTTGAACTTTCAGGTCTCTGCATTTGTTCCTCTACTGTGGCTTTGTAGCCACCTATTAAAGTTGTAATAGCATAGTTTACTGCTGATAATAGTTTGATATCTTCAGTAATAGGTGACATGCCTTAAAGGAACATTGTGTTCACCTAAGAAAATGGGTGAATAAAATTTCAAAATAGATTATATGAAAACATTTTAAAAGGCTATCACGCATTGCAATTATTCTTAAAATAGAAGTAATTTCTGGATTGCTAGTTCCAGATGGGGAAGGGAAACTTTAGTTCATCTGACAAAGGCAGTGTTTTCAAACTCTAACAGTAAAATAAAAAAAATATTACAAATTGAACATCGAGGCAAATTTCCTTGGATATTTTTTTTACTAAGCATGATTGAAAAAGTACGAAGTCTAGTATTCAGTACAAGAACTATCCTGCTTTTTATCAAGCTGTGTGAGCAATTGAAGATGTTCATAGCTGTTTTATACTTATTAGCAGTTTGTAAAAGTGAAAGTGTAGAAAGTTCACAGTACTTTTTAAGAGCAATGTGTTTTCATTAACTTGTTGGTTACTGTCTGTGTGTAGCACCAATGACTGAAAAAGTAGCTTAATCTGCCATTAACAGCTGGGTGTCTTTTTTATAGAGGAGATGAGAAATAGCTGTAACAGGACCTTTATTTCCCTTCTGATAAATGTAGAGATATGTTATTAAGGAGCAAACTGTTGAGTTGCTTAGAAGAATTATGTAGTTTATTCTCCGAAGAAAACTTGCTTTTGTTTTGTTGTGGGCTTCTTTGACTACATCACTGCTACAAAGTAAGCTTGCTTGTCTTCTGTTGGATGATAGACTCTTGTTAAGAGTAGTCATAGCCAGTTAGCAAGACAACAGTTAAATACTTGTTATCAATGGACTCTTACCTCATGTCTTTCTCTGCATAGTGAGGTTAGATCCTTGTTTGTAAATAGTTTTCATTATGATGTAGGTAATATATGCTACATTGAGGCAGCAAAAAAAAAGGTAAGTTCAGTTTTTATCTGTGCTGGATTTTGTAATTACATAATCCTTAATGCAAAGTAGAACGAGTGTGAGACTGCCAGCTCACTGAACAAGGTTAATGGAGTAGCAAAAATCTCCTCTGGTAGAGCACAGAGCTGGATGTAGTGATTACACCTCATTTTATATAGATCAAAAGAGCTGTAATGTTACTTCTTGCATGTGATAATGCAGCCACTTTTTTAAAAAATGAAAATAAACACAACTCAGTGGTTACAAGGAAACAGGTGACTTACCAGTAAGACAAAACAATTTAGCCACTGCTAAATTAAGCACCAAAAAAAATTCTCTATAAGGTAAATATATGCTTTAGTTTTTGGGATTTGAACATAATTTAATATTTTTGATATAAGAATAAGCATGTTTGAAATGAACTATTCCTTCTCAAGCTTTGTATTATAAAATTTTTCATTACTCAGTAAAATACTACTAATGTTCTTATGTAATTAAATCTAAGATGAAAGTTCTGCCTTTGAGGTTGTGTTATGCATCTCAGTCCTTCACTGTCTGATACAGATACCAAACTATAAATGTTTATCTTGGGATTTTAAAAAGCATGGTAAAAGTAACTTTAGTATCCCTTTTTGCATGGCGGGGTGGGGAATTCTGTGCTATTATGTTCAGAGCATAAAAGAACTGAGAAAGTCTGTTCCATTCTATGTGGATGGAAATGTCATCCCAAAAAAGTTATGTGACACCTAATTTCTAAGGAAATTGCTTGACTTTGAAACAGAGTTTAAAAACTTAAAATCTATCAATTGTGATAAGTATTTTACAGACTAACCCAATGGGGCAGGTTGGAAGGGACCTCTGAGGTCATCTTGTCCCACACCCTTAACTAGCAGGGCCACCTAGAGTTGGTTGTCCAGGATCATGTTCTGATGGCTTTTGAGTATCCTCATGGAGGAAGACTACACAACATTCCTGCTCAGTCTACCTGACTGTAAAAAAACATTCCCTGATCCTTAGAGAGACCCTCCTGTGTTTCAGTTTGTGCTAATTGCCTTTTGTCCTGTCTTAGGATGCTATTGAAAAGATCTTGGTTTGCTCTCCTTTGCGTCTTTTCATCAGGTATTTAATTATACAAATTAAATGGGAAAATTAATAATTGAGAAGATTCACATATATACATTTCTTGCTCTAGTGAAGATCAGTGTGCGAACTGATGTAATACTTTATTTCTGTTCTGAAAGCTTATTACAACATAGACCTTTTTACCACTTAAATATTCTCCTATATTTATAACATGTAGATCATAGTAAGAAATCTAATGTCAACAGAGCAGGTTTTGTGCTATATTTCCCAACAGCACATCAAGAACATGCACTGTGCAATTAATGCAGTAGGATGCTAATGTAGAATGAAACCACTTGTTCTGTTTTCCTTTCTACCTTAGCATCCCTAAAACCAACTGAAGTCATTAGACTCCAGCTTTTGTACTCTGGTGAGTACATAGCCTTCCTGAAATCAAGGGTGTCATTTCTGTGTTCATTTAGCTCTTTTGTTGGACCTTTAGAAAGTGACTTCAATGGCTGGCTGAGGGCTAAAAAAAGAGTAGAACTGGTAAAAAAATTTACATCTGAAAACATTTAAATAGGACATACATTGAGCAAACTGTTCCAAAGTGAATTATTAATTTAGCAATTTTTCCTTTCTTCCAAGCCCACGTAGATCCTGCCAGGAATATCCATGAATATGCTTTAAGTAGTTCATTTCTTTTAATTTAGTTTCAATACTTGCAGGAGTGTTATGTACATATATCAGACTGCTTGGGATATGGAAGCATTTGGACATCTGAGACTTTAAGATGTTTTTGTGTTCTGAATATAGACTGCCTTGGAGGCTGGAAAAAATAATCACTTTAGTGGTCTGGGCAAAGAGAAAAACCTTACTTTGTCTTTTTTGGCTGTTTAAATCCTATCTTAAATATCTGTGGGGTATCCTGGTGCACCCAAGAAGATTTAAATTGCCAAGTCTTGGGCTTCTGCTATGGAGAAGCCTTTTTGATTAGGTGCTCTCCCTCCTTTTTTTGTTCCCCTCCATCCATATGTTTTCTTCACTCCAAGGCCTATTAAGTATTAACTGGGATTTTTTGATGCTGTGGCACAGATCTTCCTGTAGCCCAAATCCGTTTTTAATGCTTAAAGACTCCTGGCATCTTACAAAATAGATATACAGTCCTAATGTTAACTCTTCATCATTTTCAGCTCTGTTGTGAGTAGTAGTTGTTTCATCTCTAGGGTATCATTCTTCCATTGACACTCCTAAAGTCTTATTAAAATGGATAAAGACTTTGAGATGGCTGGAAATGGAAAGTTTAACTCACATAGAATTATGCGTCAGATTAGTAAAGAGCCTGCTGTCCTCTGGTATTTGTAGTTGGAAACAAAACCCTTGGTGAGTGTTTGCTGAGCAATTAGAGTAACCACCGTCATCACTGTAAAACTCTGGCTCTATACTGCAGAACTCATCTAAGTCTGTTGGAGACCAAGGTAAAGTAGTGAGATTGAAGCAGGGCCCATAGTTTTAGAAGGGCTCCCTAGAAAAAGTTTCCTTCCATGTTATTATTTCTCATAATGGCTGTGTATTTCACAAAGTAACAGCTTCTTGAAAGGTAATGTTCTACCCTTTAACAGCTTTCTCTAAAGACAAAAGAAAGAAATTATGAGGGGATGGGGGGAGAAAATGCCATAGAGAAGTTGTGGAATATGTTTTGTAGCAAAGTACATTGTTGGATAAACCCCTGTGATTGTGGTATTGTTATAGTGCTTATTATTTATTCTATTGAAACTACAGCTCTATATTTACTGAATATATAGTTATGGACCTTAGAACATTTATTTACTTGCATGTCCATAATAGATCTGAATAAACTGCTGTGTAAGCACACATTCAGGCGTTTCAAAACAAATGCATATTGTTTACTTGATTGACCATATACAAAACCATGATAGAAGCACTATTGTTTAGCCAATACTGTTTTGAGGTCATGCCAGACTAATAAGTGAATAGGTATTCATAAGTGTTTCTAAAACACATATCATTTACCTGGTATTAGGAGGGTAGCTTTTCAGAAGTGCTTTAAAGTGTGCATTACTGATGTATTTTCCCAATAGTGATTATGGTTAAACACTTGGGATTTTTTTTTATCTTTAAGAAAAAGTACCCCTGAAAGTGCTTTGAAAATTTTTAAAGCTTTACTGTGAATACAAAAATAGGAACTGCTGTATCCAGTAAGATGAATGTTGTTGTTATTACTATTAAGAGCAATAGTACAGTAGTGTTTAGAGGCTGCAGGTGATATTAGTGCCCACTCTGGTATGCACTGTGCAAATAGATAGTTGCAGTACTTGCAGTTTCTGAGCTGGTCTTTACAAATCCCATTTAGTTAACTGACTTTGCTAGTACAAAAAGGGTCAACTTATCTGCTTACATTCACAACTGAAAATGTTACATGAAACGGTCTTTCAGTCTTCTAAAGAATCTGCTTCATACGTGCTAGCTTAATTTCTGATGTAGGTTTTCATTACTAATTTTTCAGTAATATATGTAAAGATGAGCATAATTTCTCCTCAAGAAATTAGTCTTCCCCTGAAGAAGAAAAATAATTGCAGTATATTCATATTTTGACATATTAAAATAGCTTCATATTTACTGACATTAATTAAGTGTTGATCAGACGGTGGCATTTTCTCATGTTTTCTTATCACCAGATCCTTCAATCTAAATGTTTTTCTGCTCTGTCCCAATGTGAGCACACTGGGATATTGATATTTGAACTTGCAAGAGTCTTCAGTAAGTTGTTCCCATTACATATCTTTTTGTTTTTATGTATTTTTTTTTCCCCAGTCACAATCTTTCCCATCGAACCCTGGCCTCTGCTTTTATAGTTGCCACATGGAATCTTTTGTCTTTGGCACTGCAGTTCAGAATATAAGAAAAATGAATGATCTGTGCTCTTGCAGCAACATACATAAGCCATGTCATTTATATCTAACTTTCAAAATCTCCAACTGGCCATTTTGCTTGGGTAATAATATTCACCCAGCATTTTCAGGTGTAATTCTTTCACCTCTATTATTGTTCTAGTTCTTGTGTTTTGTACTTGCATTTTATAGACTTTATATTTCTGTCTGAAAACAATTGCAAGTGAGCTAAGGTTGAATACATTATGCTTTGTAGGAGTATGTCTGTAAGAGTGTGTCTGTAGCTTGTGGCTTTGTATTTTATCATGATACCCAGTAGGGTGGGTTTTTTTCTCATTGTCTAATTTCTTTAAGAAATATTTTTTTTGCTTAGTTCGGTTCGTGTTAGCTAAAGGTAGGGTCAAAGATTAAGACAGGGTGTTTCTATAAAGCTGCAAACTGGTATTTTCTCTTTCTGCAGGTGTTTGCTGTGTAGAAAGTCACTGCCTTTATTTTGGGCTGGTATTGTTTCAATGTTGAAAACATTTCAGTCAGCTTAAACGGACAATCACTTTCATGCAGCCTGTAATGAATTCTGTGTGCTATTAATTTTTCCCTCTGCTCTTATGTCTTATCCTGGAGGTTTAGTATACTAGGCTGCTTGAAAGTAATTATGCTCTAACTATTTGTGTTTCGTATGACTTGTATTTTTTCCTGGTACTTTTAGCAGTGGAATGCATTGCTATAGATTGTCTGCCGTTCATTTTACACATAGGTTTGCAAATGTGGTACTGTTGTCAGCAAGACCTAGACATTTGTGGATGTTTATTTGGATTTTTCACTTAATAGTCTTCACCACTGATTGTTGCACAAATCAAGCTTTTGAACAAGAGGGAGCAGGTACACCTGCCATTTATTTTTATCCTCACTGCTAAGTAGCTGCCTATTCATGCTAAATAGTTATTTTCTAGGATTCTAGAATAAAATGTCAAGGGAAAATTCATATCAGTTCCATCTGATCCATATTAATCTGCTTTTCTGCATTAGATTACAGAAACATTTAGTCTACATCTCTAGTACAGAAATGTATATAACTTTGTTTTATACTGACAGCCATTTTTTTTTAAGACAGTTGCTGATTTATGTCTTTGCTTGTTCAACAATAAGAACTTCTGAAGGTGCAAAATTGAAAACATAAACCTACTTCATTGGGAAAATGTTTTTTCATAAAGGTTGTTGGTCTAAAAGTAAATTTGTTAATTATCCTTGGGAATGGTGAACTTGCCTTATGGGAGGCTTGAGTGATGGCAGAGAGCTTATTGGGGGTGTCTTGAGAGCCACTTCCTTGACTTCTCCTGTCTCTCTCCGAAGACATCTTGGCAGTGATGAAATACTGGCAGTTTGTGATGATAGTCTTATGAAATGAAGCTATAGTACACACAGTATGGTTCCCTAGTGTTTTGTTGCTAAGTAGTGCTTGTGCATGTTTAATCCCTTCCTTGAAATTTCCAAAATAGAAAATAGACACCTGGAGGGAAGGAAAACTATTCATCTCCGACCTGAAATATGTTTTCTTACATTGCTAAATAAAGGACTACACAAATTCCCTTATTTACACACCCACATTATGCCAACGTACATGTTAACCTTTACAGTTGGCAGAAATTGGAAGACTGGCTGCCAGTTTCTGTTTTGTATAGATTGATGTAATCAAGCATGGCACTACAGTATGAAATATGTAACAAATGATGTTAGAGTGGATCTCACAAGCCTGCAGTGCAGCACACAAGCAGTGTTTCAAAAAAAACAAAAGAGAGAATGCAAAGGGCTTATCTTTCATCTTGTTTAGTCTTGTGCACTGTGGGTCAGTTCAGGCCAGTGGTTTCATTTTTGTAGTAGCATGTGCAAATAGTAATTTTAAAAGAGCAAAAGTGTTGAAGTGGGTGTGTAAATAAGGGATTTTTCTTTAAAAGGAAGAGAGATTACTTCATGTCACACATGTAGATGTGTATTCTACTGCTAGAACTAAAGTAGGGATGAAGTTCTGCCCCTGCTGGAACCAGCGGGACAAAATACCACTTGGGTGTCTTTCAGTGTGATGCAGTACTAAAGAGCATTTTCCTGAAGACACTTTATATCCATTCTAGGATTCTCACTGCCAGCAAAACAGCTTTACTCCACAGAGCAGATAACTTTTCAGATCTGTCCTTAACACAAGATATTTGAGACAGCTTCTGTTACTAACCTGCTGTAGTGGTGCTAAATTCCAGAGGAAAAGACTCAGCAATCAGTTTAACAAGGTGCTGGCATAAGCACAGTTTCCAGAGCAGAGTAAAAGGAAAGGGAATAGATACTTCTTGAAAGAAGAAAGCTATAGAAAATGTCTTTAAAAGATTGCTTTACAGCTTTTCACTTTCCTTTTGCCATTGGAAATTATTTTTACAATATGGGAGAAAAGATGAGGTAAAAATTGAGGAGAGGTAAGTATATCTACTCAACTCAAAGAACTGGAGAAGCCAAATAAGTTTGATACCTTAAAAAAAAAAGGCAATTCTCTTTGCACTAACATAGTGGCTGCATGAGGAGTTTATGAGGCTGCAAAAATGTGACTTGGAGCTGTTAGGCTCTGATAGTCTGCAGTAGTACATATAGAACGTTTTCTCAGGAATGATATTCTCAAATATGATACGCTATGAAAATGAGAAAAGCATTCAGATTTAAGGATGGTCATATTTGAAAAATAAACCCACTGTCAGATTCTACCCTTTTCTACAGTGCAAGAGGGACTTCAAGTACATGTTGCACACACTGCTGCTTTGTTTCCAGTAAAATCTCTTTCCTTGCATGAGGTTTTTGTTCAACTATAAGGATGTAAGGATGAGCTTTGGACTTTAAAGGTCAGTTTTCCTCTTGCTGTGATGTAAAATGACCATTGTATAAACAATAAGACATGTTAATTTTTGTTGACTATTATTTCTAGCTCATTTCATGGCCCCATTGCCCTCAGATGTTTAGTGTTTTTGTTTTTTGCTGTTCCTAAAATACTCCTGTTCTTTGACATCAGCTGTTTCAGGAAAAGGCTGATGTCATTCTCCCCTTAAGCTGTCTAGTGCAGCATGAGCCTGGAGGAGTAAGCAGAAGACAAGCTTTTGCAATCCATTTCAGAGAGTAGTTGAAATATCTTCCCTGAAATTGGCAGCTATGTGCCGGCCCCTTCCATCTGCAGGCACTGGTACAGTTGGCAGTTTCCACCCTGCAAAATCAATCATGCCCCTTCCAGATTAAAGACCTAAATAATGTTCATGCATTTTAAGAGCATTTTTTAATTTCCTGATATTTATAACAACACTTGGGGAAACTTGACACCAAAATCTGTTTCCCAACTGCATTTGTTTTTCCCTTGTGTGTGCACACTGATGTGTTATTGCAAGATTGCTCATCAACGCTGGGCTTATTTTTTGTTTGGGGGTTTTGTTTAGTTTTGAGACAGAGGATTAAAGCACTCATTATCAAAACAAATATATATATATATATATATGTGATTAGCTTTAAGAAGCAGTGAATCAGTGCTAATGACTTCTTTAAGCTTTCTAATACCATTTTCCAAAGTCCCTTAAGATGCTAACTCGAGCTCTTCTTTTGTTACACATGGAGAGTGAAAAATGAAACTGAAGGAGGTTTTGTGCTGACCTTAGACCAGACATCTGCCAGAGCAGTCACCTAGGATAAGCTACAACACTATGCTCATAGTTGAAAATGATTTAGAAAGAAAAGTGCTAAATTAGTTCTGGGCCACAGGATGATTTTCCTCATTGTTATGATGTGTTATGTATACTTTGCATCAGCGCTGTAGAGCAGGATGGTCATCCTGTCAAAGAGAGGAAATCATCCGCATCCTTCACAAGTGCTTGAGCTGTGTAACCAAATTGAAATGTTGGAGTAATTTTAGGATTTAGATTTTAATTGGAGGTTCTTCTTGATACATTGAAATGCAGCAAGCATGCAACCAGTGTTTGATTTAACATATTAATTATGTATTTTGCACATAAAAGAATTTGAATTATTAATTGCATGATTATTTTAGAATCATAAGGTAGCAGAGACTAAATAATGTTTATACACACCTTGCTCAGAGTTTTTCCTCTGCTGAAAGTATCTGTGGTGGCTTTTAGATTGAGTCCCAATGGAGGGTGCAATAACAGACATTTCTTGTAATTGTCCTTGTGTTGCTCTTCACACATTTCCTCAGTTTAATCTCTAGGCTACTTTTGGTACTAGGTAACTTTTGGTTTCTTACCAGTTATTTGCTGCACATCTGGTCCTTATGTGCACTGTGTGCAATAGATTCTCATGTTTCCTTCAGTGCCAATTTTGGCCAAGTGATGGTGCCTTTGGTTGCTCAAAATAAGCAACTTTTCCCCAGTTGAATGTAGGGTGCAGGTAATAGAGTTGAAAGGTAAAAGTGAGGCTGGATGACTTTACAGCTGTGTAGCAAATTCTGTTAATCTTAATTAAAAAAAAATGCTATAATTTCCTCTATGAGTATGGCTTTTACCTGGCTGAAGCAAAGTTTAATGTTGAGGAGTTGTTCTTATTTGCTTATGCATCTTGAAGAGTTCTCGTCCCGGGGCTATTGTAGGGTAAAATGTACTAACACTTCTGAAGTTGTAACTGCTCAGGAATAACTGAGGCTCCAATCTGCCTAGTCCAAGATGGGTGTATGCAAATACAGGGAGAGTTAGATGTATTCCAGATGCACGATACCAACTGTGCATGCACTGTGTTAAGTACGTGCCAAATGGAGTAATTTGCTGCACAGTTGAGAACACTTTGGGAAGATTCATGCATTTCAGCAGCCTGAGGGTCTGCAGCTGATGTTCAAACTTGCTTGTTGAACAGTAATCCTGAATAATAGTGCTGAACATAACTCTCTGAGGTCTTGAACCATATATTCTGAAAATGTTCCTATGTGATAACTCCGTTATATTATTGCTTAAGAAGCTGTAGTTAGTAGTTAGTGGGTTGGTCAGATGAGTTTATATTGTCAGATTATTAAACGGAACAAAAGAACTTTGTCTCCATGTATGCTTATGTGGAACCTGATTAATGTCATAAGTGAGAGGACGGGTTGTTTTACTCGGAATTCTGTAGGGTTTTATTTTTTCCATTTTTAGCTTTATTTGCTGCTTAGGAGTTTTGAGTTCATGTCTGACAGAACTGAAATAAGACATCTACTTTGTCAAGAGCACTACCTGGAAAATCACACAATGAAGAATAGGAAAAAAATACAGAGGATAGCAGACATAAATTGATTATTAGATTATCTTTGCCCCATAAATACTTGCACTTTCACTATCATGACCAGAAAAAACTTCCTGGCTTGTTTGGTCCCTGTGTCTACAGGTATTTACCTAAACCTTTCATAAACAAATTCCACTGAATCTGGTAGACTGGGAAAAGGTGACTGCGTGTTCCATTTGTGACAGCTTCATAAGTAGTCAGTATTAGAGGCATGATCTATCACATCTATCAAATTATTTCTAATTACTGCAAATTTAGTTCTAAAATATGGCTCAGTGTCTGAAATAAGAACAAGCCTGAGTCTTTATCTACTCATTGTCATCCCCCTGGAGGGCAACATAATTTCTACTGGAGTAATGACAGTAACAGCAAAATTGGTTTCTCAGTACAGTCATCATGATTTAGATAGTTAAGTTTGTGCCGAACTGTAAATACAACTTGTTAATACAAATCATAAAGACAACTACAATGTTAGCAAAACCAAATAGAAGAGCATTTTATTTTTAAAATTGTAACTACTTGTAAGTGCTTGGATTAACCTGTCCTGGTAGTGTTTTCAAATGTCTCTACCTGATCCTCCTGCTGATCATAAGTGGTTGTATCTGCTCAGACCAAAGGTTTCCTGTGCCAAAGAAGCAGTCTTCAATACTGATGGATAGGCAGCATGGTATTGGAACGTGTCAAGAAAATCAGTCATATTGCCACTGAAAAACATCCTGTAACCTATGAGATAGGAATTTACTGATCTATCCATTGGTTGGTTTGTTTGTTCTATTCCTTAGTAAGGTTTTGTTTCTATGAAATATTTCTATGAAATGTTATTTTCAAGAACAATTTTAGATGTTTTGTTCTGTCTGCACTTTAGTGTTCCCCTACTATATTAGATACTATATTATCAGAGACTGTCTCATGGTGCTGCTGATAAAGAGATTTCCGAGCATTTAAAAAGTATTGCTAGAATATTGCTGGTTATTCCACCTATCTTTTTTTCTCTGATTATTCCACCTGTCTTTTTTTTTTCTATCTTCTTTTGGATCTTTTAATCCTTTAAGGAAATAAAAGGTATTGCCACTAATAAATGGCAAAATATACAACAAAATATTATTTTAATTTTTATTTTATTTTAAAAGATTTACAGCGCAATTGCTTAAAGGTCTGTAATGGACTGGAAGTCTCTACCTAGTACTTATTTCTTGGGCTTTAACACGAGACAATGAAACAGAGGAAGCAAATGGGCCAGGGGTGAGAGAGAATTGAGGTACCAATTTGAAAATGGTCTTATTTCTGACAGAAATGTTGATAGGTCTTTTGCCAGGCTTGAGAGCCAGTTGTTGTGGTGGCTGTAGTTGTCTTGCCTGTGCACTTACGAGTGACTGACAAGTCACTAAGATGATACATTTCTTTATCATGTGTGTGATTATAAACCATTATTTTGTGAGAGAGGCCCTATGCTTTTCCTAGTGTCTCAGCAGCTCTTTATAAAAGTTCTTCTGTCAAGGAATTCTTCAGACTTGTACAATAATGTATCAAGGTGGCAAACTCTGACAGCTTCAAAAGCTAGGTTTCATTTCATAAGGGCTTTTAAGCTGTCTTGGATATGTACCTGGCAGACATTTCAGTCACTGTCTCTGTACTGTTTTCCTCTTGTTTCTTTCCCACATGCCATGAAAATATTTTCCTTTAAGTATTTACATAGTAACCGTCTTCCATGTGACTTTTTTTTTTTGTTAGAAACAGCATTTTAATGGGTAATTGAGAAGGAACACTTCCTTTCTCATTAAACACTGAATAATTTGATCTCTGGCTAATGTATTTGAAAAATGATGTTTCAGTCTGTTATGATAATAATAAAGTAGAATTTTTCCCCTTCCACGGGTTTACATCTGTTTACACAATTTTACCATCTCTTGAGTGGTATGATATGAAGTCTTTTTATTGCAGTTTTGTTTAAGAAGATCTGAGCATGTGACGGAACTGTCAATCAGCATTTACTCATACAGTATCTATTTCTGTCCCTGTTCCTCTTAACACAGAAGGCTATTATAGTCTATGTTATGGGATAGGTACTTTGGATATAGATATCCTTGAGGGCCAGGATTTATTATGAAAGAGTAGATTCAACATAACATGAGACGTAGGTTAAATAGCTGAATTTACTTGCAAATTCTAAAAGTTAAATTAAGCAGGGGTTACTTTTGTGTTGAATTTGTCTGTCTACCAACACGTATTTTGTACTTGAATTTGCAACCAAGGCAATTCAAACAAGGCTATTTTTTCCCTAATTTTAAACTACTTAAGATAATTTCAGTGTCCTTTGTCTTAAAGGCTGAGAGTTTGCCTTTCAGCTTTGTTTACATACTCCAGTTGGCACAAAGCACTTTAATGTCAGTGGTCACTGAAGTGTATTGTGTACTGCAGTGATATCTACAGTGACAGGGATCCTGCTCCAGAGACAGCTACCTTGTATCCTGTAATTACAAATCTTAGATAAAGTAAACGTCTAATGAATCCTTCAGGAAAAAAAGCCTTAATCTGAATAATACTTACACCTGTGTTGTTTTAGTTGTCTTTTAGCCAAAAATAAAAGGAATTAAGTTTCTAAAAGCTGATTAGGCCTAGTATCGCGTTGTCTGTCTCACTAGCACATAACTCCCTACATGCGGACCTCTTGTATTGGCTAGATAAAGGGGAAGGGTTCCCTCACTGTGAGCTCAGGACCTGCGTTTTTGGATTAAGAACAAAATAATCAAACACAATTTATATTAGCTTGTCAGGGAATCTAATTTCTGGAAGGGATTTTTTATTAATTATTACAATTAGTAGTAGTAATTATTTCAGATGTGTCTTATTAAAATGCTAGTTCTTGAGGTTTTAATGAACTTGTAAGTATCCTTCAGATACTGGAAGGCCTCTCTAATATCTTCCTGTGGTCTCCTCTTCTCCAGGCTGAACAGCCCCAACTCTCAGCCTGTCCCTGTAGAAGAGGTGCTCCAGCCCTGCAGTCATTTTCGTGGCACTCTGGACTCATTCCAACAGTTCAATATCTTTCCTGTGCTGGGGGCTCCAGAACTGGAAACAGTACTCTAGATGGGATCTCGTGAGAACAGAGTAGAGGGGGACGATCACCTCTCGCAACCTACTGGTCACGCTTCTCTTGATGCAGCCAAGGATATGGTTGGTTTGCTGGGCTGCAAGCAAACATTGCAGGTTCAAGTTGAGTTTTTTGTCGACCAACACCCCCAAGTCCTTCTCCTCAANCCTTGAGGGACACCACTCATCACAGCTCTCCATTTGGACTTTGAGCAATTGACCACAACTCCCTGAGTGCAACCATCCAGTCAATTCATGATCCAGCAAGTGATCTGTTCATCAAGTCCATGTTTCGCCAGTTTGGTGACCAGGATGTTGTGCAGGACAGTGTCAAATGCTTTACACAAGTCCAGGGAGATGATGTTGGTTGCTCTTCCCTTGTCCACTTGTGCTGTAGCACCATCATAAAAGGCCATCAAATGAGTGAGGTAGGATTTGCCTCTGATGAAGCCCTATTGGTTACCAAATAGTTCTTAACCATTTTAACAATGCTTCATCTTAATTACAGAGTATTAGATTGCCATTAGCTGTTCTGAAACTTTGGTTGGGTAGCATTTAGCAACTCCAAACCGGAGGTTTAGAGCAGTTCCCAAATGTAGCTGCTACCCTGCAAATAGAAATTAAACTAAGCCTAGGTTGTTCTGTTTTTATCACATTTACCAGCTATTCCAATAGTGTTTTTTGTATCGTAGTTTAGAAAGAAAATTGTTGTTTAGCAGTCTCTGCTGTGCTTGCTCTCTGGCAAAACTTCTGAGTTTTCTGGTACGAGTAAGTAATTAATGATGATTTTTAAAAAGTAGGAATCAGACTTGAATAATTTCAGATATGGACTTTTGTTGGATTAGAGAAGTGAGCAGTCCCAGAAAAGCAGGTGAATTTACATACTTCTGCCATGTCTCAGGTGGGGAAAAATACATTGTGTATGGATGTATCCCCAAGTAATTGTGTTTTGTGGAAAATTACTTTCCATTTTGGTGTGTATGTGTTATCTTCAGTTTCATTAATATATGATGTTATCATGTTGCTTAATTTATTAGAAAAGGATTGCTTTATTGAAAGGAGATAAATTTATTACCAACTACTAAATTAAACAGTATACATTCTGCTTTGTATTATATATGTAACATGAGTTTCGTTGGACCATAGCAGTCTGTGAGAGAACACAGCAGAGAAAGGTGCAGGAAGGACAAATATTACTCTTTGAAGAGGAGCTTTAGCATGGAAGAAATAGCCCTTGTAATGAGGGGTGACCTCATTCATGTCTATAAATATGTGAGGGGTGGGGGTCAGGAGGATGAAGCCAGGCTCTTCTCAGGGTCATCTAGTGCTAGGACAAGGGGCAATGGGTGCAAGATGGAACACAGGACGTTCCATATGAATATTAGAAGGAACTTCTTCCCAGTGAGGGTAACAGAGCATTGGAACAGGCTGCCCAGGGGGGTTGAGGAGTCTCCTTCTCTGGAGACATTCAAGATGCTCCTGTACGTGTTCCGGTGCAACTTGGTCTAGGTGATCCTGCTGTGGCAGGTGGATTGGACTGAATGATCTTTCAAGGGTCCTTCTGATCCGTTATGATTCTGTTCCTGCCTTTAATGCATATTCACTTGCATCACTTCTAAAACTGGGTCAGCTAGAGCTCCCCAGAAATGATAATCTTCTTTGCTTCTCAGAAGATCCTCTATGGGGAGACACGTTTCTGTAGGGAAGGGTCATTTCATTCATTCTTCTGTTAAGCGACTGGGAGGAAAGATCCCTTCTCCAGAGATTTGAGGCAATGGCCTTCCACACACCATAGAGTTGCTGTGTTATGCAGACTAATACTTTTGCTCTAGCTATGCCATTCATTTGCTTCTCTGGTGAACGTAGGATTGAAACAAGTATTTATTTTTGTGAAAGCCTGTAATTTTCTGCCACTAATGTAGAGAAATTATTGGTCCAGACCCACAGTTACTACTGTATACTTGTCTCTTCAGTCTGTTCCTTGTAAACACTACAAGGACTTAACTGCCTCATAGTTTGCTGGAGCCTGATCTTGGTAGTGCTCCTGAAGTTCTTCTCTAATGCAAACTATTTTTTAAGTTAAACCTTTCTCTGCAGTCCTCCTTGTTCCAGCAGAACACCATTGCACCGTACCGTGTTGAAGAACAGAGGGAGGGACAAAACCTTGTTTTCATTTTGCATTGTGCACTCATGATACGGCTATATAATTTCCAATGGCTTTTGGTGTGTGGAACGCATGGAGGTTCCCCTCCTCTTCACTTAAACATCTAAGGCAAAGGATGGTTGTGTATATTTTGTGTAGTTAAACTAATATTCAGATATTGTGAAACAGAAAAATTGCTGCTAACAGATTATGGAAAAGAAACCCCCACATGATGCATTGCTAGCTGTGTTTCAGCAGTTTGCTAAGATCTTGCTTTCTGTGCAGTATATTCCATAAATAAAACAACACTGAAAAACAATCATGGGATGCACTGTGCACATGTAGCCTTTAGATTTTACAGTTAAACTGAAAGTGTAAAAAGTGTAACATTGAAAGCATGGATCCTTTCTCTGCTTCTTACAAATTCATCTAATTTTTCATTATCGGAGCAGCTTGCGGAAGAATAATAAGGGACAGTAATACTGCATTTCTTCTGTATTGAAAGTAAAAATAGTGGAAAGCTTTTGTGAGAGTTCTCTGCTATACAGACCTTAGGTTTAAATGAAAAGATGAATGATTTAACGACAACATACTTGTAATATCTGCTGTGTTCCTTATCCTTTGGTTTTCTGTACTCATTTCACACATGGCAAGTTATTTCTCAGGATAAGCAAAGTTTGGAGAATATAATTTGAAGTGTTGCAATATTTGTTCTCAGCAACAGGAGGGCATTTTAATGCCTTAGTCTGAGGAGAATCAAAGTTACAGGTATTTTTATTTTTGGGCTGGGAGCAAAGGAGTAACACACAAACATCAGATAATACATTAGCTGGAGTCAATTTTCAAAAAAGAATGACTTTGAGTTGGAAATAGAGGCTTTCATCAAATTCTGTTATTGCTTACAACATTTCTATCACCCACACTTTCTGTGTCTCAGCAGAGGAACCCATAACAAAACTAATGAAACTTCAACGCTTCCTCAAACTGAGAAATGCGTATTTCTCAGGTCAGTGTAGTGCTCCTCTGATCAGCTCAAAGGCAACCTGAGTGTTTAAATGATTGATGTGAGTCTGAAGATAGGGTCTGGCTTTTCAGAGTAAGTTGCAGAGGTGTATTTGTGTCACCCCAGAACTCATCCAGTTGTCCAGGAAGGTAGCTGTTGTTTCCAAAAATGTTTGTGATATCTGAAGATCAGTCATTTATTTGACATCTCTCATTGTTGATGATGTTAGCAAGCCCATGCTGGATTTGTATCTGCTCAGAAAGGTCTGGGCTGTCTCACTTGTGATTTTATATTTTTTCCTCTAAGAATGCATTCAACTTTCCTTTCTGTATTGGTACTGAAAAACTGCCTTTGTTTCCCAGATGTGACATTATAGCCAAAACAAAAAGTCTCCTATTGCTGTTTCAGTTCCTCTAAGTAACAATGCCTCAAGCCTACAGTAAATAGCATGGGGTCCTTAATTACTCCTGTTTCACACTTTTTGATAACTGGGAAACCCTTGCTGTCCTGCCTGTCACTAAAGCCTGTAACTACATTTAATTTGATTCTCTCTACAAAAAGTAATGTTTTATGTGACAATAGCAACTGATGCAGTCCAGAATTCGAATATCTTTTGTTATTCTAATATCTTTCGAACATGCATGCTTTCTCTCCTGCTTTTCCACTACATTTACAAAACCCACCCTCTTCCTTTGAAACTTCCTTGTCCATCCCCTGTTCTTTTGTTACACTGCATAGGCAAAATGTGAAAAGACTTTGTGATGGCCAGCACTGCTGTTAGCCTATCTATCTATAGACACTTTATTTCCCATTTTGGTAGAGCTTTGGGGTGATGTCAGCTCCACACACCAGCAGGGCAGCCACTAGTCCTGTTAAATACCTGTCTGGTGCTCAGACAATTTATTTTCTTCAGCAGGTTAGTGCTGGTGCCTTGCAGTTTGCATTTAAGCTGTGGGGTGAGTCCTGCTGTAGATATTTAGTCTTTCATTGCAGTGTTCCCTCTTTGAGCTCTTCCCAGTTACTGATTCTGTTTGCCTGGACTGTTGCAAATATTTAGGCTGGCCTTTTGATCTTAATTCTTGGGACTCATGATCACACAACAACCATACACCATGCAAACAATCAGTGTCTATGGAAGTAGTGTCCTTCCTGCTAGACAAAGTTATTTTTTCCAGAGCTCAAATCTTTGTTCTTTCTATAACTTGTATGTATTATAATATATTCCTCCCTCTGGTAGAATAAATTTTGTGAGTTCTTTGTGGTCCTCTTAATGTCCCTGCTTCCCAGAAGGTTCCACTTACACATTTTGCTTATAAACAGACAGCACAGTACTTGTATCCTGTTCCCCAGTTTGGACTAAGCTTAGGAAGAGACCCATGAGAGATTTACATGTCATTTTCACTTGCACTTCATTTAAGTGGAATAACCTTTCAGAAACTCTACTTAAACAACAGAGAACATTGTTACAAACTGGTTCTTCATGCCTCCTCCTGTGAGTGGGGAGAAGGGGGATTGCAGAAGAAATTAAGAAAATGGTTTCCCTGTGGCCTCTGATTGATATACTGTTTAGTGGAGTATATAAAACGGTGTCAAATTTACTGCTGCTGAAGATTTCACCTTTAAGGATATTTTCTTCCCAGTTGGAAAAGAGATTGGATTTGATAATGCGGCTGCACCTTGAATGACTAGAGATGTCTCACTGTTTGTCCAAACAGCTAAAATGCATAAGACAATTGAAATTGAAGTTCTTATTGATTTGCTGCATATTTGATTGACTCTCTGGAGAACTGTTTGATAGAAGAGCATGTAATATATCATCATTCTTACAAGTAGTTCTGAGATTTTACAAGAATGACAGGTGCTGGCAAAATGGCTTTACTAATCAGACCTGCACAATATGAGCAAATAAAATGCACCGTGCTTTTCGATTTCAGTTGAACAGACTTTTTCTGAACAAATGCTTGTGTGAATGAATTAATGTCGTGAGATTTTGTGAAAGATGAGACCTTGCTGGAATCTCTGAAGGAGCAGCAAACTAACAAGAAGTGAATGTAATGCTTCCTAGGAAAAGTCTGTATGGGATGTAATGATTTAATTATTTTATCTGTCCATCTTCCCTTCTGATTGCACTTTTAAAAGGAAGAAAAGTGGAATGGGAGCCACCATAAGTCTGTTGCTACTGCAAAAGCATGTTTTTCATTTTAAAAATAAAAATTTGATTTTTAAAATAATCATTCTAGGGAAAAAAATTGATAAATGCAGCTTCTGATAACTTCTTTAGGGAGCATTGCTGCTTTGAGTAGATATGCATATGAACTATGGATAATTTGGGAAGAGTTAAACTCTAAAGGTGCTATTGTATTCCATGGTTAAGTCAATACACCTTGCTTGAAAACCTATACTCCTAACATGTAGTATTTAAAAATGTAAATATTTATGTGCTCTGGCCTAACCGCTTGTTGTCTAAGGTCTGTGCACTGACTTCAGTTTTCTCATGCTATGCAGTATCAGCATTCTTTCTCTCTCTTTTCTCTCTGGCCTAAAGACAAAACACACATTAGATGGTTTTTTTTCTTTCTGGGCACAGAGCTGCTGTAAGTCTTGCCTGGTTACCATAATGACACGTAATTGCAGTCCTTCACTTTCAAAGTTTACCCTGTCTCAAGAGTAATGGCACTGACAGAAGGGGGGATGTTATACTGTAAAAAAAGCCAGACCGTGTACCTGTTGTGAACTATTTTAAGAAAATTCCTTTAGTCACTGGTACCTCAGAGGAGGGCATACTCTGACTTGATTGTGTTTTCAACTGCTTCCAGAAGGACACGTCTTTCTCCTTCAGGAATTAACCTTTTGCCAGTGACATCAATGGAAACATTGCCATCGATGTTATTGGGAATTAGATCAGATGCACAGTTTGCACCCGTCACTCGTCATGTGATAGCTGTAGGCAATGTCAATTTTCTCATTACATTAGTGGTCTCTAAAGAAAAGTAAATGTTAAGATTTCAATGTGCTTCTTGCAATGGGTATGGAGAGCCAGTATCACAATATGATGATCGATCATTTTGTTCCTTTGAGAAAGTCTACTCAGTGATGTTTTTTTGAAGTTAATTAGACTAGTAGAAGGCAATCTAGCAGAGTTGATAGCAATCAATGCAGTTAAAAATGAAAGTGTGCATAAAAATGGCTGAATACATTAATGTAAATAGCTGGTTTTTCCTTATCACAATATTCAGATGGAACAAAGCTGGATTTAGTAGGTACGTGGTTTGACAAATCAGTTCAGCAGCAAACTAAGAAATGCCTGTTGTAGATATTTGAGCTTTGAAAAAATCAGGGAAGTGATTTCTGAATTGAAGCAAAATCTGTTTCTGGTCCTGAGTTTCTTCTCTACTATAGGCCACAGTCCGATATAAACTGCCAAATGTCTGTAGCTATTGAGGAAAAGTTGTAACAGGCTCTAGTACTGGACCCCAATGCTTACTTAGATCTGGATATTCTAAGGATATTTACACCAGAGGTAGTGATGTGATTGATTTATCATTTTACTAAAAATCATGACTCTTTTCTCAGCCAAATACTTCTATTGTCAACACCTAGGTAATACGTGCAGTCATTCATCTGTAAAGACCAATGTATCACACATACATCTTCTCTCTTGCCTCTGGATCCTTACATGGGAATTCTCCATTTTCAGTAAGACACTACTGGAATATGAAAGTGTGCTGTACTGTGTTAGTGTCCAGTGCAAGCATTCATATTCACATTATTTAACTGCTATTTTTTTGCTTTGTGGCATTTATGTTGATAAGGCTAGCTCAATGACTGATCAAACTGCTCATGTTACCTGGCCTCTTACCTGAATTGGACCTCTAAAAATTTCGACAAGTTTCTTCAAGCGGATGTCTGCCTTCTCTCACTTTGGTTTCCATTCTTTTCCACCTGGAAATTATACATTTTGAGGAAAACAATCACATTTTCAGACCTTCCCGGGGTTTAGTAGACTACTGTTCTTCATTATCATAAAAGCTATTCTGGGAAGAAAGATAGAACTTTACTGGCCAGCAAGAATTAATTGGTATTTTTCAGCCATCTTCTGGTTTCGGTGTTTCCAAGTGCAGGTACACTCAGGTATTTTGTGCTCATTTTAGGAAGGGTTTCACTGTGGCAAAGAGGAGCTGCATGAGCTTTATTTATGTTGGGAAGATCTAGAATGTTGCAGGTAACACAAAGACAAAATTCCAAACTGAGAAATGAACAAGTTCTCCCACTGGTGATCAAAAACAAGTGGTTTGAAAGAAGTCTTTTCTTCGGCAACTTAGATTTTCTTAATGACTTTGGTAAAGTAAATTCTTCACAGTTTGTTGCTTATTGTAGTCTGTATACTAGAAATATTTTCATATTTCACACAAAGATGTTTAACTTTTATTGAAATGTTGTGTGACTTAGACTACATTACTTTTGTCACGTGTGCTGTTGACCTACATCATAACAACATCATAAAAAAATAATAACCAAATTATAAAAAACCCTAGAGGATCATTTTAAATTGCATAACTTTGGTTTTGTCTTTCGTTAAATCCTAAACCAGCATGTGATGGACCTTCTAGTCTGTGTGAAAAAATGCATTTTTACTGGACACACTTTATGATATTGGGGTCATTTTGTTTGGGTTTTTTGAAATTTATTTAGCCCCTTAAGGCTTTGGTAATATCAGGATAAATACATTAATGTAATCATCTTGATCTTTTAAATATTATGGATCTCAAAACAGTGCCATAATGAATTCATGTGGTCATGGGTAACAAAGGAGGAGTGTGATGCTAGCAGTGTCAGTTGGATGGAAAGATCTGGTTAGCAAGATCATTCTTGACCTTAATTTTATTATCATGAATCCTCCTGATTATAAAATAAGGTGATTGAAACTATTCGGCAGAAAGTTATTGATTTGAAGTATGATTTCTTGTGAGCATATATATGAAATCAATTTCTTAGGGAACTGGAAAAAATCTTTCAAACAGATGAATATTTTTATACAAATATATATTTTAATTTAACTTAGAAATGGAAGGAAAATATTTGCTTACTTGTATACCTGTGATTAAAGAACGCTTTCCAGATTTTGAGAGTCTCTCTGCCACTTGATAGTGATCTTCCCATCAGAACAGTGTGTACATGAAATTTATTTAATTACATAAATGTATAGAAAATTGAAATTCTGTGATCAGAAGTCACATATTAACACCAGTGCAAAATGGTTTCATTGCAACTGCAGTGTCAGTATAAAATATAAACAGATATTTTGAATAAGACACTAACTAACAAAAGGATAAGAATGCCTTGGCTGAAAGTTCAGTTCAGAGCTCTTAAACAGCTTTTGGCCCCTGGTCCTTTCACTCCCTAAATAGTAGTTTTGTTTAAAAACTTTGAATTTTCATGTTAGGAAGTCAGTGCAGCCTATTTTCCATGTGTACGCAAAAGTTCCCTTGTACAGGGCAGACCATAAAATAGGTAGTTTCATATCTATGAAATGGCATATTGCTCTGTGCAATGTAAACAACAGATGATTGTGAGAAGCTAATTGTGATCCATAGTGATACTGTTCTTACTAGCCAGAGACAAGCATATTCATTAACCTTGACAAAGCACTGCTAAATGACATCTTGAATTTGTCTGCCAATATGGGCTACAATTATCAAATCAATTGGCTTTGCAGAAAATCAGTTGCTATTCTTCTACATGGCTCTTCTCTGTTGGCACTACCTGTGCAATTTTGGCTTTGCCAAACCCTTCTTTAGTGGGGGTACTCCCCACGTTTTTATTAAGAAGTCACTATTTTCAAAAAATATGGCTTCCAAAACAAGGATCTCGAAATAAAGGAAATGTTGATACAAAATAAATGCTAAGTTCAACATTCACATGTGCAATTCCCAGCGTCAGTTGTCATTTTGCATAGTTAATTTCTGCATGTGAAGAGCAAAAACTTCATTCATGACCTGGAAAATAATGAGGTTGAACAGACACGATTTTCCTCTTCTAAACAGACCAATTACTGTTGTTTCTTAGGATGGTAATTTCATACTTTTATGACAGGATGCACAGGTCTGCAGTTAATTAAATGTGTTACTATAGGTATGTGTATATTTATTACAAATTAAATTCTGCACACATTTTACAAGGTAGCTAATTAATCAATAGGCAATGAAAGTGAAGAATAATCACTGTACCATAGCAATGCATAGCACAGCCGTTGTTGATGGAAACCGGTTATAATCTTGGAAAATTATTGCTGAAGTAAAATTCCTCTGTAAACATCCATCCTTGATTAAGAATTCATAAATGGTTGTCATACGTTTAGTGTGGAATATTTAAAATTAGATTAAGAAGACAATTCTGGAACATTTCAGCTGAGGTAACAGAATCCTTGTATTTTGTTCTGTAAGTTTTAAGCTCAGGTTAACGGTTTTATTGCACTTTTGTTTGAGGAGCATAATATTTTCCTTCTGATTAATCTTTTGGTAACTTTTTAAAAGGCATTTAACACTCTCACTGAAATTTTTTACTTCCCTTGACTGCTATCAGCAGCCTGCCTGCCCTCAATGCTGCTCAGTCAGCATTTTCAGATTCAGCACTTTGTGTCATTGATTGATAGAAGACACTTCTTTCACAGTTACTGACTCAGACACATCAGGGAGAGACAGACAGGCTGCAGAAGAAAATTTAATCAAGCAAAAGTAATTTGGAACTAGAATTCAGTACTAAAATCTGCTCCAAAGTATATACAATTTCTAAATATTGCTTAGTTGATAGTGAGTATTTAATGCAAAGATTTAAATGAGAGTACTCTGAAACACACCTTTTTAAGAGTGATCACCATGTATGAAACAAAATGGTGACTCAGAGAGGCTGTATTTGTTGCCACGATACTAACAAAATGCCTTTGATATTACCATATCATATCGAACTATGCCAGCAGCAAATTTGGTGCTTAGTACATGCACTCTCACTGATGATTCAATTAACATGTAATAGCTTTTGATGGGTTGGTGAACTCCATCCAGGTTCCGATGAGAGATGAGGACAGTGTTTTTAGCAGAGCCTTCTGCAAAAGGACACAGGGTGGTGTTTTTAAACTAGAAGGAAGATTAAGACTAGATAGAAGAAGTTTTTTTAAAATGAGGGTGGTGAGACACTAGCTCAGGTTGCCCAGAGAAGTGGTAGATGTCCCATCCCTGGAAATATTCCAGGTGAGGTTGGAATGGGCTCTGGGCAATATGATCTACTTGGAGATGTCTGTAGCCCTTGCAGAGGAGTTGGACTAAGTGATCTCTTGAAGTCCTTTCCAACCCAAAGCATTCCATGACATTTATTCAAATGTACTTAAATGTCTGTGAATACAGGTTTGTTGTTGTACGTAGATAGACAATTAACTTGTGAGTGATGCTCTCACTTTTCAAATAACTCTCCATTACAGGAGATTTGGTGTTTCCAAAGGACTTTCAGATATGTTGTCCATCCTCACTGTGGTGTTTTCATAGACATGTTCAAATGAATCTTTCAGAATCAGCACTCAGAGAAAGGATTAAACCTTTGTGTTCTTTAAGAAAAATCCACATTAATTATGAATGTTACCAAAAGAAGAATTGATGCTTGATGTAAACAAAGAAGAGTTTGGTGTTGTTCTAAGTGATAGACAAAGAAAAGTCTGGGCTAAATTGCCAGAGCCTTTGTCTTTCAAATGTATAAAATCTGCCAGATTATGCATGAATATGGGTTTTTATAATCACTGGGTACTTCTCAGGAGCAGGGTTTAAGATTGTAGAGGTTAGATTCTACAGCTGATCCAGTTTATTCTTAATGCTTTCCTGAGTGAGTGTGGTATGCTTTCTACCCATATGCATTAAGAGTAGTGTTCCTATGACCTGTTCTGATTAACATTTACATGCTGCACCTATATTGGAATATTATTGAGCTGTAGTGAAGGAAATTCATCAACTAGTACCATCTTGTCACTTAGCCATTTGTGATACAGAGGTCCATTTGGCAGCAAGATGCAAAGTTGTTAAGGAAAAAGAAGAAAACAAAAAAACCCCTCATGGTAGTACAAAATCACTTCTTATAAACAGAATTGCATTAAAATGCAGAATAAAACCAAATCGTAATAGGCAAAAATGCAACAAAATACTTAACAACAAAATCAATAAAAACAAACAAGCTAAGCAACAAAATGAGTAAACAACAATTAGAGCATTTAAACAAGCAGGGATAGATAGTCTGAGTTCCTAAACTTTATATTAGGCAACAA
The DNA here is from genome assembly GCA_013397515.1 of Upupa epops. NCBI lineage: Eukaryota > Metazoa > Chordata > Aves > Bucerotiformes > Upupidae > Upupa > Upupa epops. The sequence continues at coordinate 432,627 of VZRI01003148.1, forward strand.
TAATTTAAGCCTTAGAGTGAATTCATCTTTCTGCCACTCCCAATCTTGCTGCTGAATTGTACATGGCATTAAAATTAATCTACTGAGGTAGCACTCCCAATGTGAATTGTAAAACATGTATAACCATTATTATTGAATAACCATTTTCAACCACTTTGATCATGTATCTTTCCAAAGAGTTGTACCAAAGTAATGTTTACCTACTCAATCTAGATTATTTAGGAAGATCATTACTCAAACTGCATCTCAGTGTTTTGTTCAAATCAGTGCATCATGTGCTGTACTGTCCCCTCCATATCAAACATGATGCACTTAAAAATTTCTTTATTCTTTGAAGCAAACTGTAGAGGAAAGTATTTTCCAAATGGAGCAAGTGAGATTATATCTGATGGTGGAAACCTGAATGTCCCTAAGCCTGAACAATAATCTTAGTAGTACTGGTCCTGTGTCACTGTATCCTGTCCTTCCAATTCATGGAGTTATACAGTACTGCCGGATTTGTGACACTGTCTGCTAACAGGGCATGTAGGTCCCCACTGCCCTTCTAGAATATTTTTACTATTTTTTCTCAGATGTAATAGGAGTCAGTGATATAAAATATCTTTCTGCTTCTTGCATGTGTCCCAGTCTTTGTACTTAGATGAATGCTTTATTCATTTCGATAGGCTAAGTTAATTAGTCAAGCCTAAATATCCAGAAGGATATCCAAATTCCTGTTTTCAGAGTGATATGTTTCCAATGTAATGAAAAGAAGTAAGCAAGGTCTTAGAATATTGCATCTCATCATTATAGATTTATGCTGATGCGTCATATCTAATCTTTCAGCCCTATAGGGTTGATATTAGCACAGGCAAAAGGTATTCACAAAATAAGACTTTATTGCAGTTCCAATAAATTAGTAATAGCAGTGTCTGCAAATGCAGATTGGTAAATGAATAAAAAGTGTGCCTTGATGAACTTGTCGATTTTGACTACTTTTAAAATTAAGTAGTTTCTTTGAACTAAAGATTATAGGTCAAGTGTTAAATTATAAATAATAAAGCTAGTAAACCATACACCATAGCACATTCTTTTATTTCTCTCAGAACTACTATACTATAACGCTTGATTTTTCTAAGGCAAAATTACATGATATCATTTATCTTTTACATCTGCAGCGGTCTGGAAAATTCAAAATGCAAGGTTCTCAGATATTTCAGATATTTCTGAACGTATAATGAGCACTTTTTGCTTTTTTCATATGTATATGAACATATATTCTCAAATATTTCACACAAACAGCAGTTATACATTTAATAAACTTCCTTGCACATCACATGATCCAGTCTAACATTGTGCACTGTTTCTGCTTCTTAGCTGTGCACAAGGTTATGCAGCTAATTTTTCAAAGTAAACACACTTACTCCATACTCTTATATGCAATAGAAGACTGTCTTCCAGGAACTTTTCAATCTTTCTGCTTTAAACCTGGCATTGCTGTAATTTTGCTCATACAGAGGCTGTATTTCCTGGGTTTTTTGTCTCAATGTCACATAATGCTTTTCCTTAAAATCAAGGTAATAAGGCAATAAAGATGTCATTGACTGGAATTACTTAATGGCATAATATTAGTTTTAGTGTGTATTTTCTGACTGTCACTTTTTGATTAGAAACATGGCAATGATACTTTTAAACATGTGCCTCCTTTTTGTTTATCAGCTATACATGCAGAGATGTATAACCTAACTGGAGAGCTGGGGAGTGTTCTATGAATCTGAGTAAGCACATCAAGTCTGGACTGTGTGTTGGGATAAAGCTTGGGTGAATGCCATCCCACACACATTCTGTTATCTAGAAGGAATACGAAGAATATCAATATCAGAATATCAGTAGGCAGGGAGTCATGGCATTTTCCTGTAGGGCTAAAGGTCTGGATGAAATGGGAGAAAGGATACAGCAGAATGCAACAGCCATGGAGATAAAAATCATCACATGCCCTGTAGGTGATATAACAAGTTTCACATATTACTTTGTCTTCATAATGTGTCATTGAATGACTTTGACATACATAAAGATCACATGTGTTATTTTGATTTATTATTTTCCACCTTTAGTGCTTAATGACACAAACGTGCTGAGGCAGGCTGGATTTGTAGAAGTTTTAGCTTTCAGGTAATGAAAGACTGTGATAAAGTGATAAAATGTGCAGTGGTTGGTACCCTGGAATGCAGTGGGTACTGAAAGTAGGACATGTTACTAGAGTTTTCTACTTTCTATATTGAAATGTTTTGTTCAAAATTCAATGTAGTCCACACACATATAACCCATTAACATGTATTGCTGCTGTTATGTTCTTTTTGCGACCTTAAAAGAACAAACTTTGAAAAATTGCTTTTTATAGCCTGTGCAGATATTTTTCTGCAAGGTCTTATGAAATTATTCATGTAAAACCATCTGTAAATGGTCGGGCTAATAATCCCATTGTCTGTTGAAAGAGCTTTCATTGGAGTGATCAGTGTCATGGATTTCTGTATGGTATGCTGTGGACTGTCTCTCACAGAAAATAACTTTTTAGTTAATTGTATTTTTTATTCTCCTTAGATTTTCAGTGAGAAATATTTTCTCTTTAGTGGTGCTTTGTTACGGTATTTTTCTTGTCAATCCTTTTCCATTCTTCATTTTTGTATTTGTTGTTCTACTCCAAGTAGAATACAGTGAAGATATTTAAAATATTACTTATTTTTTATTTTAGACAACTCTTGCAGTTTATCAAGATCCTTTTGTATTCTAAACTTCACCTTCGGAACAGTTCCAACTCTCCCCAGCTTGTTATCAGAGAGAAACATTGTGTTCTCTCTTTTCATCAAATTTGTTAACTAATGACTAAATAAAAGCAGGACCTTGGCCAATACAGTGTCTGTTGTGCTAACAACACTTACAGTGAAAAGGAGGGGGATCTTTAAAAAATGAGTCATAGCTCATGGTCACAAGAGTGAATTTTAAGTTCTGGTGTGCATACAGACCTCAAAATTTACATGTCCCAATATAAAAGCGAATGATCCCATGGCCCACATCTGAAAAGGTCAATACACAATTCATAGAATCATTAGGGATCAAAAGAGACCTTGAAACATCATCTAGTCCAATCCCCCTGCAAATGAGATATTTTGAGACAGACAGTGTATGCCTGTATCCCATTCTTGCCAGTGGAGACTCAGAATTTTGTTCCCATAATTGAGAGATTTGAGTGGTTCACTTTGTATAGTCAGGACATTCTCTCAAACGGAACATCTTTGCTATGTGAAGTGCTTATCTTTTCTTGAGGGGATGGAAGGCACTTCTCAAATGTAAAGGAGATTATGTTATCCAAATTTATCTGAATATGGCTTCAAGGATTGTTCTAGAGAAGGAATTTTAGAGTATGACTATGTTTGTGTTTTATTGAAGTTAAAGTTAGTAAATAAATCTAATGTACTCAAATGCACATATTTTAAACAGATCTATGGGAGAGCTAATCTCCAAAATTTTAGCTGAGGAAAATCTAAAAATAGCCAAGTTTTCAAACTCTCACAACTGACAGGGCTTCTAAAGCACACATGTATTGTCACATAAATTGGCTAGGCTTGATTGTTATGTGTGGCACTCACCTTGGTCCCTCATCTCACAAGACTTCATGTGCTGATGTTGTCTTGTAATGGGAATGCACTTTTTCAGTGCAAAAGAATTAAAATGTGTTGATGACTACAAATACTGTGTCAGATAAACAATATTAAAATATTTTCAGAAGTTTAGTGAGGAACTTATGAATTAACTCGGTATTACTTACATCTTTGGTTTATGCGGGTTTTCAAATGTTTGAATAACAAAATAATCATACAGTTTGCCTTAAATTCATTTAATAAGCCTATTATTGATAGTTCTATGCTTCGTTAAGTAGTAAGCTGCCAGAAAGAGAACAGCAGTTTGTGTCTTGTCAGAAATGTGACATAGTTTAGGTAAAAATTGTCATTTTCAAAATTAAGAATGCTTTTATTCTCAGTGTGTTTCAAACAACTTTACCTCCAGCACTGCAGATTTGGATTAAAAATATTTTTGTGAAATTGACAATGCAGTTTAGGGAATTTTTGTACCTAATTTTCTTGTCATATAGAGGATGTTAATGTTCAGTAGCAACTAGCATCATGAGCATATAAAGTGAAGAAAGATCTGCATAAAAATTCTTGAGAATGTGTTAGCACTGCTGCTGAGATTGAGTCTAAACCTTCTCCAAGCAGAGGTGCTCCAAAGTGATTTCAAAATGTCTCGATCTGAAAACTCTGTTACATTAACTCCTTAGTATCATAAATGAGGGAATATTCCTCCCAAAGCACACTGGCAGGTTGGCACGCGATGACTCAAACATAGTGTGTTTCCTGAGACCAGGGATAGCGTATGGCTGGAAGCCAAAACCTCTTAGATAACCTTCTATGTAGGCATACGTGTGACCGGGCGGGAGCTCTCTGAGTGAGGTATCCCATCGGAGTGTCACAACTAGGGAGCACCAATCATATGTTCACACGTGCCGGTACATGCCAATAAAAGGCGGACGTGGCCAGCACTTGGGATGCCTCTGTGCCTCCCTCGGGAGGCCCCCTGCCATACCATCAAACTCCCGTGTCATCCTTTCGTCACTACAGATAAATAGTGTGAGGAGAAAAAGTCTTAGAGGCGTAAAATTGTCTGGAAAGAAAAGAGTGGTTTGAGATACAAGTCACATGGGGCATTTATGTGTCATTTTTTTCAGCGAATTTTATGGGGCAAGCTCAGTAAATAGCAGCTCTTTCCTGATTCATAATACTGTGCAACCTGTTACCACTCAAAGCTTGGTTGTTCTTAGAGAAACTTCTAGATTTTTTCTTGTTAGGTCAGAGGACAGCAGGTGATCCTGATAAAGAGATAAAAGGACGTGATACCTAATTTTTTAAGCAGGCTCTTTGTTCATCACTGCTGTAGTCAGAATAAAACAGTACTGAATCCTTTATGAATCCATGTTAAAGCAAAAAGAATGTTAAGGTCTAAGTGATTGAAAGAGCTCACTTCAAAGATGTTTAATCCAGATGTGACTTTGCGAGTTCAGTGGTTGTATGGTGCCTGTCCAAATAAGGTCTCAGAAATGTTTTATGATGAAATTAAAAATTGGCTAGAAAAATCTCATGAGAACTTAAGCTAAATGGTTATTCTATTCTCAAAACTGTCAGAATCAGATCCATTATATAAAGCCAAAGCAAAACAAACATTCTCCTTAAAAAGCCTTCAACCAGAGTCACTCTTGTGGCTCCATAATAATACCTTAGTATGTTTTGTCATAAATGAATTGCCAACATTGTCGGTGGATAATTAACTCAATGGTGAATGTTCAGCCACATTGATTATTGATTCCAAGTTATAAAGCAAAGTTTTGTACTAATATAGTTATTAATTAGATTTTAATTAATACTTTCAGCCTTGTAACATTTACAAAACAAATAAGCTAATCATTACTAACCAGCCTGCATTCAAGCAATGATTAGCTTTCATTACTTTCAATCATAATTCTCAGGGGGCCTTAAGCCTCTTAAAATCTGACCTGAGATTTCAGCTGAAATTTTTCAGGGTTATCCCTATTTCAATAATTCATTTTAAGAATAAATTATCCCTGCATTGGATAAAATTGTAATTATCCATAATCTTTTGAAACTAATCTCAAATCCTTAAAATAGAACTACTTTAGGTCTAATTTAAAATAAAGCTTAGATTAATAATCTGCATTTTAAGAAAAGAAATGTGAAGCGTAGCAGTATCTATATCTTGTATCAGCACATATATATTTTTGGAGTGGTTAGTTGTGGAAATATTCTTTTAAGATGTGATTTTTTTAACTTTTTTTTATATTCAGTACTACATTTGAAATATTTCATAGAGGATATAGGTAATAAAGTATTAAACCACAATGGAGCTTCACTTTGCCATCATAAGATTGCTATAACCAACCAGAGCAAATTTTTCAGGTCAGAAAAAACCTTATTCTTCCTAACATATTCAAAAGATTTTTAAACGACTGGGGCATTTTTTGTGTACCTGTAGATAGTTAGAAGAAAACTCTATGTATCGTGATGATTCTGATATCTATTTTATAATGTTCACCATTACAAAATTTAAATTGGTTTTCCGTTGTAGTTGTCACACTTCTAAAAATTCCAGACATATGCTTAGTTTTATTTTAAGGATTTCTGTTCTGATGCTAGGTGTAGCAGGACACTTACTATACCTTGGTTTTCAACCACTTTAAAGCTATTCTGAGCATCACTGTGATCAGTTCTCTGGTCCTCCAAATTTGTCCTATAATGTGGGCAGAGTACCTTGCATTTAACAAACAACTAAGTATTTCAGAATGTCATAGGAGAATTAATGCACTGGATTATCAAACAGACCTTGTTATACTGCACGAAACAGTGGAATGAGACACCTATCACAGAATCAATTGAGAATCACAGAATTATTAAGGCTGGAAAAGACCTCTGAGCACATCATGCCCAACCTATGACCTAACATCACCACAGTCACCTAGACCATGGCTGTAAGTGCCACATTCAGTCTTTTCTTAAATGTCCCCAGGGATGGGTACTCAACTACCTCGCTGGGAAGTCCATTCCAATGTCTGATCACCCTTTCTGTGAGGAAGGGCTTCCTAACATCTAATCTAATCCTCTCCTGGTGCAGCTTTAGGCCTGCCCTCTCATCCTATCACTGGATGCCTAGGAGAAGAGCCTAACCCCCACCTGTCTACAAATTCCTTCAGGTAGTTATTATAGAAAATGATAAGATCTCCCTGAGTCTCCTCCAGACTAAACAATGCCATCTCCCTTAGCCTCTCCTTATCGGACTTTCCCTTTAGTCCCTTCACCAGATTTGTTGCTCCTTCTGACCCACTCCAGCTCCTCAATCTCTTTCTTGAAGTGAGGGACCCAGAACTGCGCTCAGTACTTGAGGTGAGGTCTCACCAGTGCTGAGTACAGGGGGAGAATTATGTCCCTAGTCCTGTTTGCTACACTATTCCTGATCCAAGCCAGGATGCCATTGGCCTTTCTTGCCACCTGGGCACACTGCTGGCTCATGTTCAACTGGTTGTCCACCAGTACTGCCAGGTCCCTCTCTGCCAGGCTGCTCTCCACCCACTCATAGCCTGTTCTGTAGCTGTGTGGGGTTATTGTGGTCAAAATGTAGGACCCTGCCCTTGGCCTTGATAAAACTCTTCCCACTGACCTCTACCCATTAACCCAGCCTGTTCACAATTTTATGCAGTATCCTTTTTCCCTCCAGCAGACAGACACACCTCCCCAACTTTGTGCCATCTGCAAATTTACTAAGAGGAGGTTCAATCCCCTCATCCAGGTCATCAATAGAGATGTTGAAAAGAACTGATCCCTGGGACACACCACTGGTCACTGGACACCAGCTGGATGCAGCACCATTCACAACAACTCAATGTAAATGTGATTATTCTGTTGCATCACTTAAGCTGGTTATCGCTGTCAAGATTATGGTAAATAAACGTCTTATAATATTGTTTACAATTCTTTGTTCTCTTCAGTGTGATTTAAGCTTTGGAAACCCTAAACCTGATTTTGAGAGAGAAAATGATGTCACTGTAATAACTGCTTATCATTGCATTAAAGACTTCATAAATACAGTTATTATGGAAATGAAGAGTGGTGTACGTAAGGGTGATCTTCTGACCTGAAAAACTGCAGACTGAATTTGATCTGATGGCTAGGTTTTAATATGAAACTGTTAATGTGGACATCACTAAAACTTTATAAAAAAAAAAAGAACCTCAAAGTTTTCCCGAGAAACTGCGGAATAATTGTTCATGGGAAAATGCTTTACTTAGTGCTCAGAAACCTAAGCAATTTTTTCTGTAGAATAGAGACATTTTTGTTGAAAAACTGATCTACCATTTTTCTTCTCTGGACTTTCCCTTTAAATAGTTCCCTTAAAAGTTTTACTGAAAATTCTTTATTTTGGCTTTAGTTCTTGAGAGCAGTTTGTAGCACTTGAAGGAAAACATCTGTATATGGGAAAGGCCTCAGGTATGTGAAAACAGACTTCTGCAGTATAGTGCATTTAATGGATAATGGTGCCTGTATAAGGAACTGATTTGACTTGAATGTACAAAGAGATTGGGAAAGGGAGGCGTATGTTCATGCATACTGGATACTTGCAAGTCTCTTTCAAAGAGGAGACAGCTTTCAGTTATAGTGAAATATACACTGCTTCTGAGTATCAAAATACTGGGTGAAATAGGTTAGACTGTTTTTGTATAGTAGTTGTGCTTACAGAATCACAAAATTCTGCCAAATAAGGAATTGTAAAATTTATCTAGAAGAACTGCAAGCGTTTTGTTTATCATGTATATTTTATCTTTAATTCCTTGGTTTTGTGTAGCACACTGAAGCATTGCAAGGAGAACCTAGCATGATTTTTTTCTTTTTTTTTGCAAGAAATTATTTGGCCAGCTTGATCTAAGAAATAGGCACAACTGAGTAGCACTTCTATGAGTCAATCTACTTTCAAAATACTTAAAGCAAATGCACTAACTTCTGATTCCTAAAAAAGACACTGAAATTTGCACAGACTGAATATGCTTTGCACGCTTTGTCTTGTTTTTTTCCAATAATGTTGAGTTGTTGCATACTGGAGGAACGCAGTCTAAATTCACTAGTGTGTTTTTTGCCTTCCTTAAAACCAGGGATGGAGAAACAACCATGTGGGGTTATTTGTCCAGTTAATGGGATCTCTCAGGGGTGAAACAACTTAGCAGTTGCTGAACCAAAATGTGCAACAAGAACAACATAAATTGTAAGCAGGATGTACCTTAGTTAGAAACTATATGCTTTCAGTGAATGTGGTGATGTTAGATTATAGGCTGGACTTGATGATCTTGGAGTTCTTTTCCAGACTTAGTGATTCTGTGATTCTTACTGTTAGTAGAGCAAAGTGCACGTAAGAAAAACTTTGCCTTATTTATACACACCTGTGAGAATTCTGGACATTACGTTGTTCAAGTAAACCAAGCAAGTCTGCTAAAGCAAACTAAGCGCAAAAGAACTGAGCGTGCTATTTTGCTGGAATTCTTGCTAATTCTTTGGTATAAGAATTGTTATTTTGTGGTTCACAAAGTGCATGGTGAAAAGGGTTCCTCATGTGTGCCCAGGACTTTGGTATGTAGTTGCAATAGGAATTATTTCACACTGATAAGAATTTCTGCATGTGGAAATTCTTAACCAATAATTTTTATTCATAAACCATTTAAGAAAAGCTTATCCTAATCCTCTCTGCTTCAACTCAGTAGTGTTTTTTTGGCTTTAAGGTAAGGTCAATGTGTGACAAAATGACAAGACAGTTAAATAGAATGATCCTGCTTTACTGAATTGTAATTAAACATAAGCTCAGGTGTAATAGTAAACTTAGAATTAGTGTTGAGAGCAGAGATTAATGTTGAGCAGTGCTCCTGTTGGAAGTCATACTGTTGCATGCAAAGTACTGGGTTTTTTTTTTTTTGACTTCTGCCTGAAATAGTCCTTTCAATCTAATTTTTTGACTCAACTACCACTGCATCATTTTATATCTGTTTTATTACTCAGAGCTGAGGGCTTACATGCTGCATCATACATATTAAATAATTAAGCAGTGATTAATGACTTCTATCTCCTTATTATATATTAGATTAGGTGTCAATTTGGGGCTTCCGAAGCTGTTGTCATGATTGGTTTAGATGCCATGGAAAGAAATCAGTTAAAACTGAACAGAGAACAAGACATTTTTTCTGAATATTTGTGTTTCTGAGGAAGGAAGCACTGTTCCATACATATCACTCACGGAAGAATTGCAGTACGAAAAAAGATCTTACTGTATTGCAAAGTTATCTCATGCAATGAAGATAGAATGAGAGGTTTTCTTAAATCTGTCAGGATATTGATTTATTACATGCACTCTGTAAAGAGCATAAGAATAGATCCTCAGCTAGAGCGATTTATCAAAGCTCATTGTCATGGGATATCAATCTTCTGAAGCAGCGTAGGAATTCTGGTTTCGATTATTGTTTTCTGAAATTTTTATGCTAATCTTTGACAACTTTTATCTCACTTCTCTCAAATTCTAAGTGAGATCCAAGTTTTTAAATTGGACATTTGTCCCTAGCAATGCAGTGTCTGTGAAAATGAAAAGTAAAATTGTGGATTTGTGGATCGTGTGTCATAACCAGCTAACATTTTAAAGATCAGTCAGATATCTTAAGGTGTGCACAGTGCTGAAGGATAAACCAAGCTGCCTCCCAGTGAGTCTGTGTCAGGCGATGGAGACTGACTTCATTTTAGTGTGTTAGAAAACATGCTGCCTTTGAGGAAACTCATCTAATGAAGTGCATATGCTTAAAGACTTCAGTATCCTGGAGCAAAAGTCCCCATGTTTGAACTTTCTGAAGACTTTGTAATATTTCATGCCCAAGACAAAACTCAGTGTTCTGTTTATCTCCCACTGAGGGTCCAACGTAGTAAGGTACTTTGGTAACACTCAAACGACTGTTTTAGGAGTAGGCTTCTAAAGGCTTATGTACTAGCTAGTGCAAAACTAGCTGAAGTGTAGTGGTACAGTTGTATCTTTTATGAACTTGTTATTAAAATTAAAAGATTTATGGTTTCTCTTGGTGATTTTCATAATAACGGTTGAAAGACCATACTATAATATTTATCTAATCTTTGCAGAATCTACTCTTAGGAAAAATATTAAGGCAGAAATCTGATTAATAAAGTGACTAAGTGACGGAAACAGTGTTCATGACATATCCTTGTTGTCAGAGATTCCATATTAATTTGTTGTAGGTATCTCACAGAGTAGTGTAGTTGGTTGGTTTAGACTTTGGTGTAATTCCAAAAACCCTCAGTGGCCTTCAGCGATTAATTTAGGATTGCATGTTCCACAGCAAGCCTAGCATCCTAAAAGATAGGCAAGGTAATAGGATGCTGTTATGTCTGTTTCTTGCAGTTAATATCTCCTTTTGCTGATGTTAGCCTATTCCTCTTCACAAGTAGCTACATACCACAGTAATTTAACAGAAAACTGAAAGCTGCATTGAATAGGTATGAATAAGAAAAGTTCATGGGTTACAGAAATCGTTAGAATAAAAGTATGTGCACTTGCCACTGGTTATGCTAAGCATGAAATGGTAAAGTCTCTAAAGCTAGCTCCTAGTGGTTCTCAAATTAGTTTTTTGCACAGGCAAGTGGATTGATCAGCTCCTACAAAGGAATAATCTAGTCTAACCTTTGGAAAAATCAATGTGGTATTTAATCTTTCTCAATCACCTGATAAATCAAGCTTTCTAGTACTATTTTCAATAAGATAATTAGCAACTATTTAGTTCTGATCTAATGGAGGTGAATGTTACAGGTGAATGACCTGTAAGGGAGTGGCTGATGTTACAAGCATTACACAAATGACAAGTATTTCTGTACATAAAAGCATGAAAAAAGAGTAGTACAAACCATTACATTATGAATTTATGTAGTACTTTCGTGTGTACCAAAATGCATGAACATGATTAAGTACACGCATAACCCTAAAGTTTGTCACAACTATAATAAAGAATATCATTTGATTCTTCTGTAGTTTCACTTTAGAGCTTGCATAAACTTATAATTAAGCAAGTGCTGAAGCACTTTGCTGGATCTTGGCCTAAGAGCTTAATGATTATTTTACAGTATAATGACATGTCCAGCGTGAAGGAAAACAAAACCTTTGTCTATGGAACTTATTTGCCATGAAAAAGTCTGTCGGTATGTTGCATGATAATCAGTTCAATTCAATGTACAGTAAATTGGATCATTATTATTAATTTTCTCATCTCCCAAGCAATTCATGAACCGTTTTTAGAATTTCAAAAAAACCGGTTCATGAATCAGACAAAAAAAATTAAATAAGAGCCCAGCCCACAATGAGATGATGAGTCAGAGTTCTTTTCTGTAGCAGTGTCAACCGAAGTACATCTGAAACCTAATGAGGATTGGCACTGATGCAGAAAAGGCCATGATGAGCATGAAACAATATGTTGAATTTACATGTTAAGACTTTTTGTTGGTTTTGGCAATTTCACTGAAGATTATCTGAAAAATCCATAAACATCTGGATGAGAAGAGAGAGTGGGGGGAGGGATATCACTTTATACTAAAATGATGGAGTTTATATTGGGATACAATACTATAAATGGAAGAGGAAAGTAGTTTCTTGCACAGCTGTTTCCAATTTTGCTAATCTATATTTCAGGCCAAATTCACCATGGAATTAAAGCACACATTTACATTGATGTGTGTGTGTCTGAATTAAAGATATGGGGGAAAAAACTGGTGAAGATCACTAAATCTTAATAATACTTTGGAGGTATTTAGTCAGCTTTATTTTCAGAAGACAAAATTAGCAAGTACAGCTGCTATTTGTGGGCCTGTAGTTTTTGAAAGTGAAGGACTAAGTTTTCAAAAGGACATATGTGCATTTTTAGGCCCTGAAACATGGGTGCAAAAAAGCCTCTTCAGAGTCAAAGCTAACAGTACAATCTGATATCAAACAGTTTTTTTGCTAATGGCTCTGTGTAAACACTTGAAGTTGCTGAGTGTCTACAAATATTAATAGTAGATTTTAACAACAGATGCTTATGCATATAAAACCTAGGATCCAGCAGTGCTGCTTGTGGCATACTCTGAAAGCACGAGGGTATGTGTCTCTGCATTTGTATGTGAAACACTAACTGTGCATTGCATTGCCTTTTCCCCAAGATTTTCCTGTCTTTTAAGATATAAACCAAACCTGTAGTTAAAAATCGGTATTTGTTTTGTTTCAGTAAAAATCAGAAAAATAAGAGATCAGGTGTGGAGAATAGGGTTTGATACAGTCATTGTGGGGCTCATACATTTATTGTTGTGTTTGTACTGAGATAATAGCTCAGATTTCCTATTTGACATGTATAATTAAGGGTATTAATAAGATCTAGAATCTATCACGATAAAATTGGGATGAAGTGCACATTCCTGTTTGCACTACAGTATTCAGGGTGACAAAGGTTTTGATGGTGGGTTTGACTTTTGCAATGCTTTTGTCTATTTTTTTGTTACTAAAGAGAAGTATGAATACTGGTATGTGCTTCATCATCAGTTTCAAAGATTCAGGCTTTTCAGGTCAGGATTTGTTTGCTTCTTTTACTTCTATAGCTAATGACAGCTACAAATTTTTTTGGTGCATTCGCTTCTTTATAATCTAAAGTTGAGGAATTTGTATTTTCATACTTTCAGCTTGTTTGTTTCTGTCATTATGTTCTTGAAACTGTTGACCACTCAAAAAATTGCTTGGTATAACTAGTAGAAATATATTTTTTTTAATTAAAGAGGGGACCTGAAGGGATAATTTTAGTAAAGCTAATAATTTTGGAAGATTCTGTGCAGCTATTTACTCTTTTATTGAATAAAAGAAATGTTACTATAGAAACCATGAAATCACATCATTCACATGCTATTTGGAAGAGATGGTCTTTCTTAACAGATACTTACCATTTGAGCTCTAGAGTTTATGTGCTTATATCACTGAAACCAGAATGCTAGCAATAGCTTACCGTGATTTCAAGAAAAGGGCATTGTTTACTTGAAGGAAATAATAGCAAACTATTTCTCAAGCTGTGGGTTGTCATATGGCTTTCTACCTATCAGACCCTTTTCATTTATACTGAACCTTTGTGTTCTAACTGATTGTACCTTAGGGCCTAAGCTTTATTGTATGAAATAAAGAAAAATAATGGCTTTTCTGTTCCTAATGAATTCTTTGAGGTTTTATGATACTGAGTTTTAAAGGAGAATGATTAAAACCAGGAAGCTAGGAGGCAAAAGTAATAAAATAAGAACAATTTTCTGAGCTCAAGAGATTTGTTGGCAAAAGAATTGAACTGTTCAAAAGCTACATATCAACATAAAGCAGGAAGAAACCTTATGAAAGGTTAGCAGTGTGAAGAGAAGCTTAAAATTTTATTCAAGCTAGAGTAGTGTTTCTCAGAAACTGGGAATCTGACCCAGGAGAAGCAGTAGCCTCATAAGTGGTAAGGGAGAGATGCATAACAGGTAATTAGGAAACCTAGCTGAAGATTTATATTCTGATTAGAATTCTACTGATTTCAAAATGGTTTTTGTTGCGTGTCTGAGTAGAATCTTAAATAACAATTGTTACTCATATTGCCAGGTCAGGATTTCTGCCATCATTGTAGCCAGTTATCTTTCTCTGACCGTTCCCATGAATAACTAATGCCATTAAATAGCTAGAATGATGCTAGTCATTCCCAGCTGCCTCTACAGAGTTTCATCCTCCAGAGCTTTCAGCCTTTCAGAGTCCTTGTGGCAGGGACACACAGGGAGAACACCCATCACAATTTGCCACTGGGTTTCCTAAAGTCACAATAAGGCTAATATTTCTCTGTACTTCTTCACACTTTTAAATGCCTTCCTAGCAGTATACTTGGGCACACTCTTTAGCTCTTAAGCTCTCTTTCCCTATTCACCTTTGGCAGATAGATAGTAGAAAACATGGAAATGCAGAAGAGCATGGCCAGTAATAAGACCACTAATTAAGCTGTGGGTAAAACCTTAGACAATGTTGTAGTTGAACACAACTTGAGTACCTGCTATTATATGTTTATATCCCTTCATCCTCCAGGTCAACCCCAAATAGTTATTTTTGAGGAAACACAGTTGAAATACGAGTTCAGCTTTTACTAAATCTCTTGCAGGAACAAAATAATGTTTTCTCTTGATCAGCTTTTATAATAAAAGAGGGTCACATTCTAGTATCAGAAAAAGTGTGTGAAACTATTGTTTGGATTCAATTATAACAGTATTGTAACTAATTAGCACAAAATAAGATACAGAAATATGGCATCTTTCTCTGTACTCTCCTTTGTGCTGATGAGGTTTATAGAAATATATTTTAAAAATCTGCCTGTTAATAATCTGCAAATTAATGATTCTGTCTGACAATTATATTCCAGAGGATGTTGTAAAAAAATTTTTGTTAGCTAATTACAGCAGAAACTTTCATTCATTACTAAGGAGGTTGAGGAGGTCTATAAATGTTCTCAGTATGTTTCTGTATATATGGATGTCTCAAAATTCATGGAGTATTGTAAGTCTGAAAATTTATTGGAGTAGGTGTCATGGTAAACAAAATGTTGATTTTGAAGAACATCCTCAATTATGGGAATGTTACCTTTGTTTCAAGTTAACTAGATGATCTCATTTTCTAGGCCTTGCTGACAGACAGCTGACACCCACTCTGGTTGTTCCTCACACCTTTAGAGTGAGAAATTTAGGATCTAGATGTGTTTCTCAGGATGATCTCAACTTGGGTTTGAACAGGACATTTATATGTTCCATCCCTTCTTTCTCTTTCAGTTATCATGTAATTTCAGTGTCCAGATGAATGAGGAATTACATGATAGTTATCCCAGAATGTAAGCATAGCCTAGTAAACTCCTTACTGTAGACAAGAGAGCCATGAAACTCCTTGCTGAAGTAGTTGTGGTTGCCAGACATAAGAAAAAAGGGCTTCTCATTTCAGCACTTTCAAAGTATTTTGTGGCGCTTAGTACAAGTATCTACAGCTTAATTACCAGTAGGACATGCACTGCAATCATACAAAAATACTGGGCTGGACAGGTCATGGAACTGAAACACATGCTTTGGTTTCTGTGTGCACCTCAGAAATTCTGTGTAATGGTTATTGCTCTGTTAGTGTAATGATTGTCTCTTTTCCTTGGAATATATGGGGAGGTTTGGTCAGTTGTGTTGAACTATCCTTTTGACTTGATGAGGAAGCAGTTTCACCTAGCTCTCTCTCTGCAGAGGCAAGGCAATGTTGACAAAGATTTGGGGTTGGGAAGTCATTCACATCTTTTGTTCAGTCGTATTCTTCATTTACTCATGGTCTGTTAACATTTAGCCAACTTTCTGGGTGTGTTTGTACTTGGACTCTATACTGTAACTGCTTCTGTGAATCTTACGTTCTTATTCTTCATTGTTTTTGTAAAATATCATGAGATACCTTAGGAATGAAATTTCTAGTTTCTCTAATGATTACAAATGGCATGTTTTTACTAAAAGCCTTCTTCTGAAAGGAAATGTCAGAATAAATGGTTTTATATGTAATACATAGTATTTTGATCTCATGTTATTTATGTCTCGTTTCTTGACTAGAGATTATTGCAACCATAACTTTGTAATACAGGCACAAACCCAGCATATCCTCATTAGATTATAATTATTTTGTACAATGACATTTAACTCAATTTCATTTAAGATGCTTTTTAATAATTTTATTTCTTTTGATTAGAAAAGGAAAAAAAAGCTTTTCCATCTGTTGTTCTTCTCTATTTGCTTTCTCCTTTCAAACAATTTTGCCCTTCTGTTTTACCAAAAATAGTTGTACTTAACTAGCTAAAGAATGAAGCTACTGTACAACTTGTGATATCTAATGAAATTGGTTAGTTCTTGCTATTGTTGTTTTATGAAGCCACAATAGCAACACCTCAGCTCAGTGTTTCTGTGCTCTTATTATATCTCCTGGTTTGTGCATTTCAGGTATGGTGCTTTGTTAATGGAAAACTAGGTAATACTTTAAGAATTATGTTCTTTCTGTGCTATCTTACTTATCATTACTAAAAGCTGTATTCATTATTTTAAACAGTTTCAGTATTTATTTTTCTTTCAAACCAAGCTGTCTGTAATGGTTAGAGAAACTAGAAATATCATGATATTTTAAAACAACAATTAAGAATAAGATCATAAGAGTTGCATTTCCAAGTTACAGATGCAGTTGAGTTTTTCCATGGGAAAGAAGAGTCTTACTCTCTGCATTTCCTATTGAACATTGTTTGAAAGCTACATAAAATTTTCTTTGTTAAAACAGAGGCTATAAAGGCACTCATAGATAAGATACATCTTGACAAACTGAAGGGTTATGTCTTAATGTCAGAACCATTAAGAACCTAAGGAATTGTGGTCATTATAAGGCTGTCCAGAGTCCATTCACATTTTGCATTTTCATGGATGATTTGGATAATGGGATAGGAAGGAACACAGAGGATGCCAATTTCCAAATAACCCAAAGCTGGGAGGGGCTGCAAACCTGTCAGAAATCAAGATGTAAATTTGAATGAATGTAAAGTGATAATAAATGATTTAAAGTAAATGATTGCAATTAATTTAGGATGAGTGCAAGATTTTTATTTAGAAAACACCAATTCCCTAAGCGCAAAGTGAAGATGACTGGTGCACTGATGGTTTTGTGGAGGAGGATCTAGGGATGGTGAGTACAGCATCATGCTGTGATGGAAAAGATGGGTTACGTAAATAATAATATTTTATTTAGAGATTGTTATATTTTGAAAATATTTTCTCTTTTCAATATAAATGATACTATGAGGCGAAAAGGAAGAAGACAGAGCAGAAAAATAATAATTAGAGCCCTAAATAAAAAGCTATTTATACAGTAATTTTGGAAGAACATGGGTGTGCTCAATCTAGTGCCAAAATAAATACTGTAAGTGATCAAAGGTGTCGGAACTCATGAGTGGCTAACAACGGTTCTTTATGTCTCTTTGGGGTAGAATGAGAAGCAGTTGAGCTCTAGGTAGTCAAAACATTAAAAATTGCACATTAGAGCACCCCTCCCTCCCCAACGTTAAGAAAGCAAGTCAGTTTTTTCAGTAAATTGTGAAGCACTTGTTAGATATTTTTAGAAAATATGAAGAAATAAGAAAAATGAGGATTGATTGATGCCATATTTCTGCAGGCAAATGGATGACAAACACAGTGGGGTACTTTCCTCTCTGTGAATTTCAGTTCACATGGCAAACTCATAGTTTCAATTTCAAAAAAACAGACTCAGAAACATAAGAAACACTTTCATGTATGTGCTGTTGAAAAACAGCATATAATACATGATGCTTGAACGATTCTGTATTATTGTCCATATCACTTCTTTCCAGGTTTTGAATATTGAAATTCTTAGAAATGTCTTCACTTTATATTGGATTTCAGATTTCTGTGAAATTTGTGAGACATTAGATGCACAATAAGATAAAAAGTAAATAGTTCCTACCACCTTATTTCCAGATTTTCAGATTTGACCTAGCTTTCCTTCTAAATATTCATTCTAATTTAAGATACTGTAAGCCTGAAATCCATGCTGCTCAAGACTTGAAAAGCAGTAAGGGCATATAGACTTAAAGACTGTCACAAAAATATTGCTTCATCCTGCACGATTGCCTTTTCCTGGGTTATTTTTTGGAGGAGTCCTTTCCAGTCTGTTCCTATTCCCTAGTCCCTGAAAAACAAGGTCACGGTGAAGTGTAAGGTGAACCACATATGCCACCAGAAAGACCTTTTGTGTGTTCCTATGAACCAACCATGTCAAGTTCTGTAGTTCATCAACAGCAGGAGACTGAAACAATCTTCTTGGCCATCTGTCCTTTCTGGTAACGGTCTCTTGTTGGTCCTATTCATAAGATATTGCATTGGAATAGACATAACCTGCTGGAAATTGTGATAATACTGTGCTCTGTTAATACTTCACATCAACATAAGGATTATGACTGACTACACTTCCCCATTTTGACTGTGGTTGATATGAGATAAATGCAATTAGCTTTTGGATTTTACCATGTTGAGTTAGAAACAAGAGAGTAGAAGAAGGCTGTGCATGCACTGGGTGACTGCAGAATGACTGTTAGTCATGACTGTATTACAACTGTGAAGAAGAAAAAACGCAGCCCTACAATGTGTCAGTTGAATTACTTCCAGTAGAGAGGGAAAATTCAGTGCTACTAAAGACCCTGCTGAAGCCATATGGGCAGTACACTGCAAGTTTCTGATCACTGGTTGTTAAGAAATCTGCGGTATATAAACAACAGCAGAACAGGAAAGGGAAGAATTACTTTAGCTAGAAGATAATGCTGAGTGAAGAGCAAATTCACATCATTAGACCTTAGTTCAAATCAGTATGAAAATTGAAAAATACACTTCTGTTAGAGTTGCAAAATTTTAGAATAACTTTTCAACCATAGCAACACAAAGAAAGAGTGAAATCGCATAAAAACAGAGCACAAGAAACATGCAAAGAATGGGAAAACATAAACTGGCATTGCGAGAGGCTCAGGCCCCATGGTATTGGAGTTTAACTCCATTTGAATGTGATTACCCCACTGTGTTTGACTAAAACTTTGAGCAAGTGCTCTTCAGCTCCTTAAGCATCAAGCAACCATGAAAGCGAAACCTCTGATTTTTCTGAAGATTTTCCACAATTTCTGACATTAAAGATCAGAGCTGACTGTACCTACGTTTCTATTATAATGTTATTTTTTATTTGCATTTGTTTATGTTACCTAAGAATAGATGCAAGTAATTCAATGGCTCTTCTAATTGTTTCCAAGTCCTCAGTGCTGAATTCTCTAAATCTGCACTAGCTCACATGACAGCAACTCTGTATTGCCTGATTGTACAGAATCTACTCTATTTCAGAAGGATCTCTGGCTGCTTTGTGAAGAAACTGGTAAAGATGAACCTAATTTTATTGACTAAACTTTGAATACCTGATTTTAAGATTATAGCATTCAGTAGTTGTATCAAATATATCTGCCTAAAATACTTTAAGGTTTATCATTCTTTTCAGAGCTGATCTGTTAGAGTCTGAATCAATTAGAATTATACATGCGTAAAGCTAAAAATGTCTTTAAGTGCTGTCATTTCTTCGAGTCTTCTTTCTATATGCGCAATGTCTTCAAAATAATCCTTTCTATTCCTACCCCACAGTATGCTGAGTTCACTGCTTATCGTGTTGATTCTTTTCTTTATTCATCTGCGTTTGTATTTACTCAGGTATTGGCTTAAGAACCGAGAATAGATTTAGGGCAGCCATTGTAATTTCTATTTGTTTTGATGCTTCATAAACTGGCATTCTCATTCAGAACGAAATATTTTAATGATGCCATTGCCGTTCATGAAAGAAGGTTCTTAATTTTGTTGATCCTTGCATGAGCAGGAGGGTTAGAGGAGATGACATCCAGTTGCTCTTCACGACATCAACCATACTGTGTCTGGTACTATTATATGGTCAGAAGTAGGTAGTTTATAATCCCATGATAACATTGTATGGGAATCATCCTGATAAATTCAAAATGAATTCTATTATTAAAAGGTTTCTGAGGCTGCAGTAGGGTCATGCTTCTTGTTAGATTTCGCTCTTATTTTTTTTACTGGACCTTTGGAACAGAAGAAGAAAATCTATAAATGAATTAGCTTCCTAATAGTAAATATTTTTAGCTAGAAGCAATAAAAGAGACAAAGACTATGAGAGCAATACATGGCACCTCAGTTTTTACTGGAATTTGAGCCTTGATCTCAAGTTAATAAAGAGTTTCTTTTTCAAACTTCATTACCATACCACAGTGGTTTCTTTAAACTAGTTATATCAGAAGCAGGAAAGGCAAAGCAAAGTAAACTGTAAGTAAATGCTACTCTAACATACCTAGTGTACAACCCCTTTTCCCATCATATTCCTTTTTTCTTTCTTTCCCTTGATGAAGTATTCTCTATATTGTTGTACTCTACGGTCATCTGAAGATTGACTTGTTCTTAATATAATCTGGGTGCCTCAGAAAACATATTCAAAAGGGGATTATAATTCCAAGAAAGTATGTTTCTTGAATGACTCCTGATACTAAAAAAATTCTCCCCAGATTGCTAAGAATGCACTGTCCTAGTATGGGATAATATCTGATAGCATCCCATTTTGTAATAATTGGAAAAAGAAACAAGATTAATCTTAGGGTGCAAATAATCCAATTAGATTAGATAAAATACAGGTAATTCTAAATGTGAGTAGGCCATGTGAGATACATAAATATTTTGTGCTGCTTAAATAAAGAACTTAGCGAAAAGACAATAAAAGAAATTAATCACAAAGATATTCACTAGTTTCCAAAGCAGTTGCATGTCTACTGTCTATTATTTGGTGAATACTGACTTCACAAAACAATTCCAAAAAATTGTTGTCACTATAGTGATCCAGGTGGAGAAATACTTGGGCGTTTCTCAGTACTTTTCAAGTTGTGAACCTGTGCTGTTGATTCTAAAGCTGTGCAATAGGTTGTGGCTTCATTCTGTGTCAGTATTCTGGAGTAATTGACCCATTAGGTAGAGAAGGATTCAGAACTCAAACTGTATGAACCTGATGAGAATGCTCAACTTATCTGATGGAGAACATTCATATCATTATAATTTGTCAGTGCTCATCCATAAGAATTGTCCATAAATATTTCAGCTGCAACCCTGAAATTATAGTTTGGATTAACTTTGAATCTTAGAAGTCTAAACTCTGGAGGTTGTTTTGAAATGGGTTCAAGTGCTATCAGCATAATAATGTACTTTTTCTTTACTATTCCACAATAAACCTCAGTAACTGGACTTGCCTGCCTTTGCCAAACGTATATTTATTATTTTCACAGATATAAAAATAGGCATATACATATGTACATGAATACAGGATAATAGTTTGAGGCTAAATCTGTTGATTGTACTGTGACTGAACTAATGTTGAAGTTTTCTGGCCGTTAATTATCCATTATATGAATTTGTGTAATGTATATTAAATGGAATATGCATGATTGAATTTGTAATTTTTATTTTCTTGGTAACAAAGTTACCCCAGCTGTTGCTTACAGGAAAAGACATCAACTTTTATATTGTCATTCACTTGCTTCTGCACAAGTTGGTAAAGTTATGGCTATAAAGTTTTCATAATTTCAGCAAAAAAAAATGAAAAATAGAACTTAATTTTCAATTTCCATACGACGTCTGAAGTGTTAGAAAGTATTTCTTTTCAATTTTAAATAGAGAAAAAGTGTGGATGGAATCAAAGAGGGAAATAAAGATAGAACCTAGAAAGTATCTTTTGATACTCTAACTTTTGAACTGTAATTGCAATTTAGCATGAGAGGTAGTTTGCACAATCTAAACCTCTAAAAAAAGCAAGACAAATAGTACTTATACAGTGTGTTTTGCTTTCAAATTGACCTATAAATGCAAGGGTTATAGTATTTTCCCAACGATTATCTCAGAACGTTATACATTGTTGCTCGTGCTTTCATTTCAGACTTCTCTATGTCATTAATCTGAACTTGTATTGACTACATTTAGTGATGGCTATAAAGCACAGCAATGAAACTCTTTTGAAGTAAAAAATTGACTGACTGAAATTTAGGTAGTCAGTATCTTCTACAAGCCAAAACTTATGTCTTCTAAGTTTTCTTAGGACATCTTGATTTCAGAAGAGTCAAGATCTGTAGGCTCGAGTAAAAAGTCAGTTTATCAGTCCTACAGCTGGTATGTTTGTGAGCAAGGCCACAACTTCCTGGGCACATTTTAGTTTACTGAAAAAGTCAGCAGAACGACTGCAGAGCATTTTCAAGTTCATAGTTTACAGGTTTTTTTAGCAGTATTTACAAATGTATCATGTTTTTCTTAATTTTTATATTTTCTCTTGGTTTTTATAGAGTATATTTCACAGTCTGCTCTAAGGGCTCGTGTATTTCATCAAAGCAGGCGGGGACTGTATGATGTATGTTTATTAGCTTCAGAAGCACATCTGTGAGCTCAGATTGGTTGAAAGGTCATAAACACAATGAATGTTGCTAGGTAACAGTGCCTTTTAGTCAATTTAGTTGTGAAAATGAAAGGTTTTTTTGTACAAAGATAGGCTATTTGGATAGTACAATGAACAGTCACTTTATTTTGATCTTCAGTGCTGTAATTTTAAAATAACAAACCTTTTTCCCTTGAGTAGAAAAAATTGCATTTTCTCTATTTACAATGTACTTTATTATGACTTTGAATTTTTTCCAGTAAAAATGAAAGCTGAGAGAGAGGAAATTATGATTGTGCCTGATTAACGAAAGAATAATTTTTGTTATTTGTAGTGGCTTTTCAACTCAAAGCAAGAAATATTAAGGAGAACAAGGGTGTCTACTGAAACACTGTAAAACCTAGAGCAGTGCAAAATAGTCATGGAACAGCAAACTTATTTTCAAACATCTGCTTTTTAAACCAAACCCTCTCTGTGAAAGCAATCACTGCACTTTTGGGAAATCTCGACTCTTGTATTCTTTAAAAGGATTAACCTAAAAGAAAACAAACTTTTACTAATGCAGGAGGTCTGAGAGTTTGTGTTTGTGAGTTTAATGAGTAGTGCTGTGGATTGATGTCACTAAATGCATAAGTTTGGGGTTTTTTACCAAAAATAGCATAATTTTTCTCGATTTTTTTTGACCTGTATGATTTCATGCTGGAGACTGTAATCTTATGCAATGGCTACTGAAAGTCAAAAGAAGATCTCCTCTGAGAGGAGGAGCTTGAGCTCATTAGTCTCCCTTGAGACTAACGTGAGGTGAGGATTTAATTTTTGCTCTGTACTTTTGTGCAATGACTCAAGCCAGCTTCAATAGCAGGGAATAGCATAATCAAATGCAAGATAATTTAAGTTGTCTGTTTGCTCAAGTTGTTCCTTGATATATTAGCTCCCACGGGTAAAGAGATATAAAAGTATGCACCTAAATTAATATGTTTGAACAGTTCCATAAAGATTTAACAACAAATCTCGATGAGGTATATATCTAGATGAAGGCAGTGTAGTTATGCCAATTTACAGATCAACCTGTTACCTGGTGTGCTGAAAAAGCTATAACAATTTAAAATTGGAAACAGTAGGTTGATGTTTATGATCTCTGTATTGTTGCTTTTCTTAGTTCTGTGATTGTCACGTGGTCTGGCCTTGATTTTAAGGGTTTTTGCAGAGTCCAGATCATTTGCAAGTAGTGGCTCCAACTCCCCCTGCTTGTTTTAATAACTGCTACTTCAACTGCTGGTTATCATCTGCTTCTCTTATCTCATTTTTAATAGAAACACACTTTTGGATTTCAAAGGTTGCTGTTTATTTGAATCCTTACAATATCATTAGGCATTGACAAAGATATAGAAATGTCTGCACTCTGCATCATCCCAGCCAAGAGTTCTCATAACATCTGTTAGTTTAATTCTAGAACGCATAAAAACACATAAATAAATTATGCTTGTCAATTTTCTGTGACTTTTTCACCCTATGATAGACTTGTAACTGCAGTTAATTTTGTTCATAATGATTGAACATTTTGGAAAATACTGTTTGGAAAGAAGTAAATATACTTCTACATCCTTGGTGGTGCTCTTTGGTGTAGTATTCTGGTTCCCTGCTATCCACACCTCTCCTAATTGCCCTTCTAGGGTTGATTCTATCTGACAGCGCTCTCTATTCAGTAACAGTTCAAGTGAGGCACGATTTTTCAGATATTTCTGAAAGTAGGGTGATGCAGGGCTGAATGCCTAATAGGTGTCCAGGGAAGCTGCTTGCATGTCATTATCTTGTTATTAACACATTTGCTAAAGTAGGAAAACTTTCTTAAATCAAAATTCATTTGACTAAGGGTTAGGTACTAGGTTCAACAAATTACAGTATGATAATAGTCTCATCCCAGTCCTACTAAAAATACAGAGATATTTATGGCTTGCTTTTCTAATTTGTAGTTTATTAAATTCTATTAAAATTCATTTTAATTTGGTAAAACTTTTTTCTGCTTGTAGACTTAATATCAAAAAAATAGACGAAATAAAGGTAATCTGCATATGTGAGATAATTTGAATATTAGTACCCAAGAAGTTTAGTTAAAGACAGATTCAAGTATAACGAGAGAAACATGAACTGCTGTCATAATCCTGAGGGTATTGCCACTGATGAAAGCTTGTTCCAGTAGTGTTGTCTTAAAGGTGATAGCAAAATTCATACTATAAGAACAGTTTTAGTGAATAATTATCCCCAGAGTTAAAATTATGAAGAATATTTCCATGTTAGCCTGAGGTTTCTGGTAAATTTGAGCTATTAAACAAACAGTGTTCTTGTAGTTGTGTGTTAGAGTATCAGTGGTATTTCTTATTGGACTTCACTTGGATCAGTTCCCTGGCTATATTTTCTTTAGTGAGGTTGGCTCATGTAGGTAAATTTGGCTTCACAGTAACTTTTTCTTTTATAATGCTCAAAACCACAAATCTATTTTAGAACCTTATTTCAACACTGAAATTTTACAATGAAAAAGATGTTCTATTTGATCTTTGTAATGAATCATATTCCATGCTGGAAATTCTTGAATTAAAAATAATGTATGATGTTAACAAAACTATTCAATGTTTATCAGAACAGATTGAAAGAATGTCAAAATAAGGCTAGAAAGAATGTTCTCCATAAACTAACACTAAGTTCTACCCAAAACAAGGCATGCTCAC
>VZRI01003148.1:463074-537264 GCA_013397515.1 Upupa epops
GAATAAAATCAGTCTCTAGTGGTGATAGCCTTTGGAGCTTGTAAGACTTCTGGTTGTATCCCAGAGCACTCTGTCTGGCCTTGTATTTACACAATCTGAGCTCTGTTGTCCAAGAAGTAGAAATTCATATTGGTGCAAATGTGGTAAAACAGCAATCCAATTAGCACTGTACTCATTTTAACACATATGCAATATGTAACAAAAATCTAGAAGTTGTTTGTAACTGTGAAAAACCTTCTTGGTATTCAGTATTTCCCTGGGTAAGCTTTTTGCAGGACAATTAACCTTAGCATATAGAGCAGCAGCTCTGAAAATAAATACACTGGAAAACACAGAAGAAAGACATCGTGGTTAATGCAAATTAATGTAATCATAGATTCAGAAAAAATAAACTACTCCAGTGCCACAGTTTATTTAGTTTTGTTACTTGACAGCCTTAACCTTTCTTTCTATTCCGGTGATTTGTATTTATCATCTTCTTTGTTGTGAAATGATTTTGCCAAAATATATTTATATTAACCTGTATTTTTTCCATTTTTGATTGATTCTTGTAAAAAAAAAAAAGAAGGCCCCAAAGAAAATCACAAATGGATCTATTTCACAGTGATGCTTACTCAATGCACTGGGATATTTTTATTGTGACTGAAGACCTTTCCCTAGGATCTGTGTGCTACAGACAGAATTTTTAACCAGAGCAAATTCAAGTGCAGCTTTCAGACCAGTCAAACCAAGAGACAGGCAGGAGGGCAGCCCTTCCTCAGCTTCTCCCTGCATTAGCCTTTCGTACTCAGTCTCCATCGACCTGTCAGAGACATCACAGTGATTGACTGCCCTGGCAGATGTGCCGCTATAACAGGTAACTTGATCATCCAGACCCATCTGTCTCTCAGTCCTCTTCAATTCACACTTTCAAAAATATTAGAGATTAAGGAGGGGTCGGATTCTTTGTTGTGATCTCTTTTTTTAATGTAGGATAGCTGTATTTCACAAAAGGTTACCCTTGGTAAATGAATGGTGATGCGTAGTACTTGAGCCGCATCCTACTGAGGGGAGCGTCCACACGTTGCTCAGTGTCAGAGTTTCAGATCTGGGTTAACAATATCCAGAGAATTTAAAAAACTTGCTTGTAAGATGTCTAAAATTAAGGACAGTTTTTTAGAACCACTGTGGTAATAATAGAATGATGTTTCAAAGATAACAGTTCCAATGTGAGACAGATGGGCTCTTTAACCGCACTTAGGGAGAGGAGGGGATCTGATTCAGTGGGAGTATTTTCACGTCTTCTCTTCAGTGCCCACAGCCTGGCAAATGTTGTGACATCATTAAGCTGAACTGCTGATTTTAGATGGGTCTGGAACAAGAACGGGCAGGGGTAACTCAAGCTTCCTGCTGAAATGTAGTTAACTAATTTACTCGTGTCACTATTTCTGATAATTACTTTTCACCAAAATATTTTGCTGTGCTTGTGTGTAGAGGATTTCATTCTACAAGTCAACACCCTAAGTGTTGTAGCCTCGCAGGATCTATCAACAGCTTCTATTAAGAGAGAATATAATCTTGGTGAGAGCAGTGGCTAACACTTCTCTTTTCTATTTCTCAGTAAAGTCTACTGCATACTCACTATCAAGGGATGTACATTGGCACAGATGACATAGTTCACAATATAAGGGGAAGTAACATACTGAAGCAAGCAAAACAAGGTAAAATGAATGACAACTGACAAAAAAGCAAGTGAACTCAGAATATTTTTTTTTCAAATGAGAGGAATAAAAATATGTTAAGTGTGTACATAAGCAATGACACATGCAGAATAAAAAGAGATAAATAATGGGGGGAGGGGTAGAGAACTGAGGAATATGTAAAAACAGGAAAGATCTCTCAGGTGCATGTCTGCAAGGCTTTTGGATCATGACATTGGGAGACACAGCAAAATTAGTTTCATGCCTTCCTGGACCTACAACTTCAGCAGGATCTAAACCACTCAGGCAGTGCCAGTCATTTCATTAATAAATTTCAATGAGTAAATGAGTTCAGTCTGTTATTGTGAAGGAATCTGTAATTATGACCTTATTGCTTTGATTTTTGGAATGGAGATAAAAATCAGAAAATTATTCACTTGTAATGTGTTACATGATACGTGTGCAGGATTTATGGTGCACAGCCCTTTGTTCCAAAACCAGCAATCCAGGTAACATGGCAATCATCACCATGTCGTGATTCGTGGAACACAACACTGAGGGAATCCAACATGCAGATACAGACAGCTGAGCACTGGCACAAGTAAGAGAAAGGGTAAAGGAGTCATAAGAGTTTACTCACTGGATTATCCAATCTTACATTTTCACAACCTCTCCCAAATGGAATACGGACTATGTTGTGGGAATCTAAGATGTCAACCTGACGTTGTGGGGTTCTCAGGATGGAGATGGAGTGAAGAGTTGGAACAATGAGTTCTGACTAGACAAAATTGCTATGGATGCTTTGTGACAGAGTTGCCTGACCCTGTCTCTGTATGGTTGTAAACCAAGGCAGGCTTCTTCCCAGAAAGCTGCTGTGTCATTTAATGTATATCAGGAAAACTTCTGAGTAAGTAGTATTGATTCTGCATTGATCTGTTACAGGCATGGCCTAGGTCAGTCTTGCATCACACTAAATCTAGATTTTAGATAACATATAAAATGGGTCCCTTGGAAATTCTAGATAAATAAACCTGCCCCAATTTAATTAATTATACCATGGCAAATGTGCTGTTTTGTGAATGATTTCAGGTTTTTTTTCATTTGTGAAGAATTTATGTAGCATTGGGACATTGGGACCTCATGGCAATTGGCACTGTGGAATTAAGGTCATATTCATATAGAATACACTTATAATCACATACTGTCTCAGAAAGCTCAGAGCTAGGTCTGAGTTGATTTGATTACCTTTTAACTTAACAGACAACATGTTAAAATATGCATATACTGCATGGAAAATGTATGTCAGTATATAGTCTCTGTACAGTGCTTAGAAACAGGTGATGTATGCATACATGTAAGATGAGGCATAAGAATAACATGTCTCTGACTGTTTAAAAGAAGAATTAAGCCTGTAAAAACATGTAATGGTCACAAAATCTAGTCAAGTGAAAATGAACTCTAAGCGCACTTCACATCACTATAGAAAGTAATCATCCCAGTGGATTTTTCACTGCTAGGTGCCAGCTCAGACGAATAAACTGAGCTTATCCGTTTAGCCTGGCTAGATGCAGACTCCCATAACTCTTTCAAGACGAACTATAGAGTATGTCTCCAGAATAGCTATATTCTGCATGTGATAAAACACGAGATAATATGCCTGAAAAAAACCAATAGGGTTCTTCTGAAACCTGGAAAAGGCTCCAAGGGGACCTTATAACAGCCTTTCAGTGCTGGAAGGGGGACTACAGGAGAGCTGAAGAGGGACTTTTTACAAGGGTCTTGAGTGATAGTAAAATGGGAACGGTTTCAAACTGAAAGAAGGAAGATTGATATTAGATTTTAGGAAGAAATTCCTCACTATGGGTGTGGTGAGGCAGGGAAACAACTTGCCCAGAGAAGTTGTGGATGCCCTCTCCCTGGAAGTGTTTAAGGACAGATTGGACAATCTGGTCTAGTGAGAGCTGTTCTTGCCTTCAAGGGGGTTGGAACTACATGATCCCTGAGGCTCTTTCCAACCTAAACCATTCTGTGAGTAAAACAAGAATGGAAGCATATGCATTCAAATAGTAGGACTAAGGTTGTGATTTGCAGTAAGATAGTCTCAAGAGTTCCTCATTCAGCTCTTTGAGAGGTCTGATTTTGGTACAAAGGAGAAAATTTATTCTGTAACACTATTATTCTTTCTTCGGCCATTAATGTAGCATAACACTGATCCCATGTCCTTCTAGGGCAGCTATCAAGAGGTAGCTGAAGGTGTGTGAGAACTGACCATGCAAAGCGAAGGCTAATTTTTGAAACACAGTCACTAATGTTGCTCCCTTAGTGATCAGTTGAAGGTAACTTGTCTAGGCAGATTGAAAGCTACAGCCTGCTTCTTCGCTTAAAAATGTTTACAGAACAAACGAAGCTTTGTGTTTGTTCTGTCTTTACACTCACCACAATATGCATCATCTATGTAAAACAGAAAGAAAATAAGAATTTGTTACAGTATTGTTACTACTTGAAGTTTATTGTGTTTTCTGTTTGTTTTCCCTTTGCAGTTCTGACAATTCCCAGAGTCAGTGTAAATACACATAAGCTGCAGTTGTTTCTATGGTTGTTTAGATTTATTATGATGTACATAAACAGGAGTTGAATCAAGGGATTAGAACTCACATGTTTCTCCTCAGTTAACACTCCACCAGCCTGCTTAAATATGTTATAGTTTTCCCTTCCCAAATGTTCAGTGCCAAGGACAGAAACTGACCATCCTACAGTTTAGTTGGTCTGTAGGGCATCACTTAGGAAAAAATGAAAGGATTAGTCAATCCATAGGCAATGGAGGACAAACGTCTATTAATTTCACCAGAAAAGCAATATAATATGGGGCACATAACAAAACTGGGGACTAGACATTGAGTAGGGGGCACATAACAAAACTGGGGACTAGACATTGAGTAGGGGGCACATAACAAAACTGGGGACTAGACATTGAGTAGGGGGCACATAACAAAACTGGGGACTAGACNAATGACCAGTTTCAATCACAGGCACTTGTAAGTGAAGAACCTTTGCTTATTTTGGAGCTGGTCCTAGGTTTACAGAAGGCCATACTGTCTAGATAATACTGATACATTTCTGTGCCTGACCATGGGATGCACCGTAGCCCATGAGATGAGTAGAAAGCTGTCTTAAGTAGTCATTGTGTGGCTGAAAAGGTGAAGATACACTTACAATATTTCTTTTTCTGGGACCACAAATCTTAGACTGGGCCAGCCTGAAGATAGCATCCTCCCCTTGAGTTCTCCAAAGCTGAACTATTTCACGGAGTTAGGTGCTGAAGTCCTGAATTTAAAACAAAAATTAGCAAAGGGGGCAGATTGGTTTTTTCTTTCAAAAATTATCACTGAAAATTTTAAATCAATGTGCTTTCCAGATGGGTAGTCTTTTACAACTTTGTGTCCTACAACAGTGAGTGCCGTAACATTCGCTTTTGCTTTTACTAATTCTGGTGAAGTAATTCACCAGAAAATATAGAAGGAGTTTTTTGGCAGGATGTTGTAGGCAATTTGTATCCCTACACAGGTGGTATATTTGGTACCATTTAATACTCTTTAAAACTTTTTCGGTGCAGGTATAACAGTTCTTGGACTGAACAGAGAAACAAACATGTGACAAAGGTATCATTGTGTTACCTAAAGGGGAAGCCCTCAGCTGTGGGCTCTCAGAAGTACAGGCTTGTGGAGATCTTTCTTCCAATATCTTTGGCACATTTCAGGTGGACATGGCTGTTCTAAAATGGGAATTGAAGTTCATAAAGTTTTAGTTAGACTCCTCTTATCTGAACTCACATTCTGTTGCAGAAACATGGGTGAAACTGTACCATGATAGATTTTTAGTCTGTGGAATTTGAGTTGTGTTTGAAAAAGTATGTTGATTTAAAAAAAAATGATGAAGCAACAAAGATAAACCAAAGCATCAACAAAAACCCATTTTATAGTTATCAGGTTATCCTTAATATTTTTCAGAAAAGCCCCTCTTCTGACTGATGATTGGCATTTTCAAACGGTTTGCTTCTGTTTTCTGAAAGATAGCTATAGCTTTATGCCTATTTTATCCCTGCCCTCTTCATGCTATTTCTAGCTAATTATACCAATAAGAGAATCCTAAAGCAAATATGATTTTAGCAGTTTATAATACAAAAAGTATCCTGCCCTCAGTGTATACTAACAAGATCTTTACATGCAATTATTATTAGCAAGCACTCCACCTACTGGTTCAAATTATGCCAGGCAAGTAATAAAAAAAGTAGTTCATGCTCTATTAAGAGCTTTACTGCCTAAATGTACAGTCACTCTGGTCCTCAGTACTTTAAGTATTTATACTTCTTCTGTAGAACCAATCAGGCACACATATGCCTTCAAACTGCCTTTCTAATTCATTAGCTGAATTCACCTAATTTACTTTCACAGATGACTACCCTAACTTGTATCTCCCTACCTTAGCTGTGAATATCGATTGAACACATGCCAACAAAAAGCAAAAACCACAAGATGTTTTTATTTTGGTGTTTCCTACATATACGTTCTCTATAAATGAGTTTTTAGAGAAGGATTTAAAAAGAACATGCGTAAAAACGCAGCACGGCACAGCAAAAGTAAGCACTGAAAAATATGTAAATTCTTTAATTAAGCTCCTAATTTTTCATCTTCATAACATTGGTAAAGCAACAGAGGAGAAAATACTGTGGTGCAGTGGTGAGCTTTGTAGCAGAATTAAGATAAACCGTTTACAGTCAAGAAGTTTTAGTAAAATAGACTTCCTTTTTTAAGATCCACACACACGCACATGCATGTATCAGCAAGCCATCTCTATTTATTTTTCAGTACAACTTGTTATGCAATTATTTGCGTATAATCTACATAATGGCTGGATATTATTTCTCTCACACACACATCTCCCACTGAAATCTATGGGATATTTGCGTATTCAGGGAATGCACAATTACTTCTATTCATGTATAGTTTAATACAGCAAATGATACGGACTTGTAGATGAAAATCAGATTAGGTATAAATGCAGAAGCAAGAGTTGCACCAAAATAGCATCACTTTAAGGAGCTGTATTGTGGGAAAGCATGTTGTTCTTCCAGATATAAATATAGTGCACTGTATACTTTTCCTAAATGGTCATTTGAATTTTGTTACCGAATTTCCATCATTTATACTATCAATAATGGGACATCTTAAGCATGTTCATTTTCCGTGGTAAGATAAGGTCTTCTGTATTCAGCAACTCTATGTAGTGTTAACTGAAACAAACGCTGATACAGTGTGGTACCATGTGATAGGAAAGTCCTGCACAGAGATCTGAAGATTGTCTTTCCTTCCCATTCCAGCTGCTGCTTTTCAATACTGTGCCTGGCATAATAGTTCACATCAGTGTCAACAAATGCAGTTGTGGATGGAGCCACTCTTTACAGGAAAGAATCTTAACATGGAAAAAAAAAAAAAGTAGCCCACTAGAATAAACACAAAACAAAGAATGTGGAAACACAGCACATATCTACCCAACAAAATTTACCTGACCCTTTAAAGCTCACCAAAACATGACAGAAGGTCTCCTTGATAGTCTGTATCATATATATGTTCTGAGACTGTGGTGCCCATATGTTCAATAAAACTGTTGAATCTCAAAGTTACAATAATTTGCAATGAGGTGCCAGAACCAATTATTAAATATCATATGATCCAGCAGAGATGAAATAAAAATATACAGGGTCAATTTTTACTGGCTCTGACTGTTATGAAGATTATAAAATACTTAGAATTGCGGTTTAACTTAAGGGGAGTCTTAAACGCTTCCTTACACTTAAATTTTGCTCACAGCACAATCTGAGAAGCCAAACGCAGATGGTGCATTTTTCTAGGTACAAAGAGAAGATTGCCCTTATCATTATTGATTTGAATATCAAGTTAGGAAAAAAGAAAAGCTATTATGATATCTTTTAATAGTGTAAACCTTTGTTCAAAAGAGCAAGTGACAGCCAAAAGTACAATTCAAGTGAGAAAAAAGGTACAGTGTGATTAGATCAGTGAATGATACCATCTCAGCCAAATAGCTGCCTATAGTGTGGAAAAAGTAGACACTTAGTCCTAAGTGTAAACAGTCATTATTAATTTACCATGACATCTCTTAAACATGAATGAGTGAACGTTTTAAATACTAGTTCCCATCTTTTAGCCAAGGTCAACAGTTTCACGCTGGTCTGTGCTTTTGCTCAAGCTGCAAAGCCTAGAGGTTGGCCCAAGATGTTTATATGGTTTCTTAATTGTTATTAAATACCAGGGAGGAGTTTGATTGAAATGATTATTTATGAAGTTCCCCACAAAACCACACCAATATGCTTTCAAATCAACTACAGAGCATCTCCCTGCTCTATGTGTCTAAGAATTAAATATGGTATTATACAGCAAGAAAAAACAAAAACAAAGCGTTTCATTTCTAGTGGAGAATGTAACCTTGATCTTAATGTATTATGGCTGCAAGCATCAAAATGCTGTTACTGCAGGGGAAAAAAAAGCATTTCTGCCCTCAGTTATTGGAGCATTGCAAGAATAGGACCATGTTTGTCTATGTATGTTTACAGCACCTGTCAGCTAATACACGAGAAACAAGAAGAGTAATGTAAACTGATCCCCGCCTTTTGCTGAATATTTAATGCAGTCTGCTGGAAAGAAAAGCACAAACATTCTACTTTTCCAAAGCCTGTCTTCTTTGCCCTCTTCTAATTTTCTCTGGGGACGGATGGGTTTCGAACTTGGTCACTGCTAGTGCCCATTTGCTTCTGGATCTTTACTTTTCAGTCTTAGCTTCCTGTCTCCCAAAACTAAATTTACTTCATTTTAGCCACCTCACAGCAGACTTGTGTGTATATATTTTCAGGGAAATTTGATTGTCTCTATAGATTTTTAAATCAGCTTTCAGATCAAGTTCAGAAATTTGTAAACTGTTGTCTTGCGTCAGGCAATAGTGGAAAACAGACCTCAGATGCACATCACCCAGTAATATAAAGTGATCTTTAAATGAGACAACTAGAGCATAAGTAGATTAAAGTGGCCAATAATGGGAAAACAAGTGCCCATTCCAAGAGTAATTGTAAGAAATTTAAGCCTCAGGAAGTTGCATTATATATTTTATTGAATTGAGGGTATATTCACACTTATTGTGGCTTGAAATTTGAACCAGTATTTTCTGTCTTTGGCTACCTTACTTAAGGATTCCTTAATGGGCTGAAGATGTAATGCATAGTATCATATGACTGCTTTAAGTTTGCAAGTTAGTTTCTTAAAAGTTGTAATTTAATTTAAATTGACAACTCTACAATAAATGACTGTTCTCTCACAGCAAACAGTATCTGAGCTAAAATGCGTGTAACCAGACCTTAAGATTCTAATAAGATCCCTCTTTTTTGTCATTTAACCTTGTTTGCAACAGAAAACATCTAATTTTGGGCAGCATTACCAGTTAGCAGTATGGAAAACATTAGCTTTTGAAGTGATTTAGATCCTATTTATAGTCAAAGCCTGCCTTTATTCCAACAATCAAGAAAGAATGAAAATAATCTGAGCATCCCATTGATGTAGAGAGAATGGATTTATGCATACTCCAGACCAGTCCTTTCTGAAAAGTTATCTTAAATGCTACAGGAAAATGGGGAAGCAGATCGGTGCCAGACAAGATAAAGTGTGGCGGGCAAAATGACTTTAAAAATTGCACACAGGGATCTACCTAAATTTTAAAACATCATAATTTTTAAGAGGTGAAATATTTGATTAATCAGAGGAAATGAAAGAGTTGTGGCCTTCACATCTTTTGAATGTTCAAAAAGTAATAGGTTGCATTGCCAGTCTGAAAACCAACCTCTCCATGAGTGGAGACTACTGATTTGATCCCACTCTTTTCCCACTAATATTTTAGTGTGTTCTTTTATCTCCTTTGTGCTGCTCTGTCCTGAAGGTAATGTTTCTCTTGCTCAAATATACAGTAATGAAGAAAACAAAAAGTATTTCTGACACTGTGACACCAATTTCTAGGTAGTAGAGATGCATATCAAGTCCCTTAAAATTTTTTAAGACAGACATTTATGGGAAGGGTTGGCCTTCTTGATTGTCAAAGTGCTCTCTCATGGGTCTAACATGGACAACAAGGCTTGTGATTATTCTGGTTGTACAATTTGATAAAGCACCACCAAATAATTAGAAGTATGAAATGTGTAGCATAATTCATTTTAGTCCATTTTTGTCTTTGGCTGAACCACATATTAATGTTGTGTTTTCCCCCATCAATTTGGTTTTAATCTATCAGTGGAGAGGCTTGCAAATTCATAATACACCAAGAGAGGTTGAATATTATTAGTTTTATGTGCGTTCCTATATCCACCTGTATATGTAGACACACACAAGTCCATATATATATGTACACACATATATATGTCAAATGTTATTTCTGAATGTTCTGGAATTATTCTAATTGCCCATAAGAATAAAATAACAAAAGCCTCTGGCCTGTTATTTCTGTTAAAAACAGACATATATAGTGCCACATACAGAGGAGGTTAAGAAAAAAAGTAAAGGTGAAAAAAGTTTGCAAACCTTTCCCATAGATTGGTAAGGACTCCTTTCTCCACCTACATAGTAAGGTACCTCAGTGTCTTCTCTGGTATTGATACTTTTGTTTGTCTTCCTAGTGAATATTCGTAATTTACACTGTTAAAACAGAGTGAAATTCCCATTGAGGGAAGCTCAATTGTGACGCACTGTTGGGCAAATTTAGGTCATTTAGACTTGGTGGCTGATTTGGGATGCTACATCCCCATCCAGTCAATGAAGTTCCAGAATGCAGTTTAGAGCATCAGAGCAACCTTTGTCTTTTAGCTCTGAAGGAGCGCTTTGATGAAGACAACTTAATGTGACACTCTCCGACTAAAAGACCCTGAAGCATGATGAGATGCTGCAATGTTTCAGAAAATATGCTTTTTAACGCTTAGTTTCGTTAGAGGCAAATAATGAAAAAAACTTGAATTAGGAATTATCACATAAAACCTCCCATGCAGTCATTTTTCTTATTTCAAAACATATTTCTACTATCTGAAATGGCCCAAAATTTATATTACCTATCTGTCATCCTAGCTTAGATTGCCATGAGAACTAGAATACTCTGATATCTCTCTAATGAAAGGTGTTGACATCAATAAATAATTAGAATAGATCTGATTCCATACTCAGTGGAGTCTGATTCCCATGGGCATAAGTTCATCCCTATATCATGTTTTCAATCACTTCCAAGACTAATTTTTCTCTACCCCAGTATTTTACTATTAGTAATAAACACTAGTTAAGTAATAATTAATAGTTAACAGAGAGCAAGTCTGTAACAACCATTAAATATTAATATAATATGGTGGAACTAAATACTAACACCATTAGTAGTTTACTATTATCTATGATAAAATACATATTTTTTTCCTTTCTGCTTGAAATCCTCCTTTCTGGAGCTCCTTCCTTACTCTAAATGCTAAGACTGAATCAATATTGATTTTCTGGGAAATGTCTGATATCCCTCTGCCCAACTGACTGAGCTGCTTCAGTTTCCTTGTTCAGGGAATTTAATTGTAACTGGGAAGAGGGAGAAAACTACAGGTTTGGGACCTTTCTCCACGTGCAAATGATGATACTGCACCACAAAACTAGTATTTTTTTAATGTCAGCTTCCTCATTAATGTTCTGTCGAAGTTCTGGTTTAGCTAAGACTTAGGAGCAAAATTTACAAAGCTGCAGTCTCACAGACTTTTTTATAGTTTAGAAAAGGAAAGGGAGTTTGACATCTAAATGTCAGTCTCTTCTGTGTCACCTACTGAAACACCTACAGAAATAAAGCTCAAAAGAATGTTAGCTGTTGTAAACAGTCATAATTTATAATACTCTTACGTTTGTGATTGTCTTCTTTAATAGCTTAAAAGTAGGCAGTTCAAAACAGAAGCAGTGAACTCTGAATGGACTGTCTATACCACTATGACAAAAACCACTGACTGAAGTATTGTTTTTCTTTGAAACTGTAACCACATCATAAAAACCTTTTACATTTAGATCTTAATTCAAGGATTTTGGTTTAGAACCAAAGTCTTGTCTTCTGCTGAATTCTCTCCTTCATAGCTTCCATTGCATTTCATATGCATCAACCCCAGAGACATTCTGAAATGAAAAATTCCACATCATGCTTTGAGTACTTTTATCTCCAGCAATCTGTTTCTTAACATAATGCAAGCACACACGAATGGAGCCAAAGGCAGTCTGGTGTCCAGAATGAAATAGAAACCAAGACAGCATTCTGCAGTAGCAGCAATGGTCTCACAGGTGTGAAAGTGATCTGTTGCAATTGCCCTATTGAATACTTGAAAAATGAATGGGGACAGTGAACCTGAAAGGGCTCACAAGAGATGTTGAATCCTTCTTGACCTTAGGCTAAAGTCTTGTCAGTCCCCTCTCCATGGACAATTAAAAGTGCAATTAACTCCTAGACCTTTGAAACCTAACAGCTTCCACAATAATATTATTTAGTTGTATTCTTCTGGAAGAAAAGTTATAGTCACGGACTATGGAAAAAATTATATGCAGGTGGGCTGCCATAATTCAAGAATTTGACTTCATTTAGCACAGGAAGCTGAGGGTGTGAAAACATTAATGCTGACACACTATCCAGATGGCTAGTTTACCATGTGCAAGAAGACAGTACGGCAGTGATTATGCTGGAGCCAAAAATTACACGTGGAGATGGAACAAACTTCAGAAAGTCGTCTCTTAAATGTGCCATTATACAAATTAATCTAAACTGATATATTCATCTATTGCCCTACTAAAATATTACTGATAGAATATTACAGGCAAGCTGTTCTGAAGACCAAGATATTCCTTTATTGCTATTTTTATGATGCTTGAGATATCCCATCACAACCTTTTTTGTACATCCATTCTTTACAGTGTTGTGCGAGAGTCAGCCGATGCGCTTGGAATACATGGATGTGGGTTACAATGAACATGGAAGGTGAAGCGAATATTAGCACGTTTTAACAAGCTTTCTAAACACGGGAATTGTGTTACTTTAGGGGCAAGAGAAGGAGTCTGAAAGGAACTTACAGATTCCTGTAATGACCTGCTCAAACTTGACAACAACTAGCTGGAAGTTCCAGTACCAAGAAAAATTATCTCCCTGGTCAGGAAAAATTTTCTCAAATGAGTCATTTAGTTCAGTTAGCTGTTTGAAAAACTCAGATCTATTTATTTATTTATTTATTTATTTTAGTTAATTTTGGCTATGTTAAATCGTCATTGAACTGAAGCAAGTTGACTTGGAAAATATTTGCCAGAATTGCTTTTAAAAATTCTGAAACTGGAGACGTTCTGAATGTTTAGGAATTGCTCCTTAGGACTAATGGGGAAATGTGAATTGTTTTGTTTTTGCTTTGGCAAATGACCTTCTCATACAAGGTGGCATTCTTGTTTGATAGGGTACTATGCTCCTGCAGCAGAAGTAGTAAGAATAAATACACATGGTTGACATACCTGAAAGCAGTAAGCAGTGATCTAGTGTCTAGGAAGTCTGAACATTTGACTTTACTATATGGTTTTGGAAAGTTATTTTTTTCCTTCTTTTCCCTCTCACTGTTTTGTTATTCATATAAACTAGCATACAAGTGCTTTGACTCCAAGATTTCCTTGAGCTCTCTGCTTTTACAGCAGTCATCTCGATGGGGCTCCAATCTCATCAGAGGCTCCAGAAATAATCAGACAACAAAATGGTTTTCTTCCCTAAATATATGTTTGAAAAACAAGGGAAAGTCTCTTCTCAATGTAAATGAGGTATTCCGTCAGGTTATAGCATATCTTGAAGCAGCTCCAAACATCTGAATTCAGAGTTAAAATTTAGCTGTGTGGTAGCTTAAGTGAAAGATGCTGAGAAAAGGTTTCAGTTTATCAGCAGAGTAGACTGAAACGCATAGTGTTGAACATACACAGTTTTGAAAATAACCCCCCAAATGTATTAGAAAGGTCTATGGTGCTCCTGCAGGTTTTAAGAATTTTACAAAATGGTTTTTTCACTCAAAGCAAGATGATTCCCTTAAACAAGAAGTCTGAAGCTCATGCAGCAATGACAGCATTGAAAACTCTGCAGACAGGTCATTTTTTCTCATCAGTCTTCCTTCTATCCCACTGCAATTGTGTGTATGCAGTGGAATGTGTTACTTGGTATTCTGTTTTTCTTTCAGAGCATGCCATTCAGTTTCTGCTTTAAAGAAAAAAACCTACAAGTTTTATTAAAGTTTTTCCACTAATTCTTTCTGTTCATTTATTCTTTCTTGTTTTATGGCATAAATAAGAATGATATCACCCACTTTCGAAACTGAAATGAGTCAAACAGAATTTAGATTGAAATTAATTGCTGGTGGTGTTTTGGCACTGCTTGTAGTGTCCAACAGCCTTTCCTTGTTTCTTCATCACATCTATTTCCTTACATGGGCTGTTCCTCACTTAAATGTTAGAATATTAGCTTCTTGGAGTGGGGACCACTATTTCTGTGTTAGTGCAGAACTAAGTGTATTGTGATTCTACATGGAATCTAGAACAATGCGTAGTAAGGAACTGAAATTGCAACTAGTCTGTGTCTTCTCATATACTTGGGAATGGTTAAAGCTGTTTTAGTTTCATTGTTTTAGAATTATCAGCAGGCATTCAGCATGAAAAATTACACCCTAAACAAGTTAGTCTGGCAAAGTCACAATGAACTGAAAGCAACCACACAAGGAAAAATGTCAGGCAACTCTGTAAGTCGTTCTCATATACCTCATCAATAACGGGACAACACAAGCCTTTAGGCCAACTGTTTAGTACTAAACAGTTTCTAGATATATGTTCTTAAAACCCCAGAAAAATAAATAAACCCCACCAATTTCTCTGTGTGTCTGACATCAGTTTCTCCATTGCTGTATGGCCATTTATATAGCTTTCCACTCTGAAACTTCCAAAAAGGTGATTCTATGGTGAATTTAGTGTTAGTCATTTTTTCCACACAAATGCCAGCAAATGAAATCTTTTGTCATTGCCTGCTAGTAGAACCACGATTGGACGCATTCCTCTTATCTGTGACTGTCAGATAATGGGGGCCTACCGTGGTTGAGACCCATAAATGTCTAGGTTACCTTAGAGGGAACTGAAGAAGACTGTCTGCTGACCGTAAACAGGAGAGGGAGCTCCAGAGATGCAAGAGCTATTCGTGATGTTTTATTTGGTAATATAGGCAATTCTGAGATGTTTAGTTTACATGAAGAAAATGCCACTAGAGGCTTTGAGTTAAATATCAGAAACATGACAGACGTCTTGTCTTGGAGAGTTAGCTGATTTTGTTTTGTTTTCATGTGCTTCGTGAAATCTTCCCGTAAACCACTCTTGCCATTCAGAGCTTGAGCATTACCAGAGTCTAAAAAGCTACTCATTGCGTTGCTGGATTGCTGCTGCACACGCTGTCTAACTGTGATTATCATTAAAAGCATAGTATTAATTCACATGTGTACCACACCGAAATCCACAATGATTTTTAACAGCTCTGTTGTTTCATATATGATAATATGATATCAACTTTCTTGGCCAGGCAGTGTTTCTTGCAGATCCTTACAGCAAAATGGCTTTTATAGCAGTCGTGGCTGCTACTCCCTGTTTTTATTTCATATCCAGTGCTACAGTGTATTTGCTAGTTCACAAAGCTGCCATCTAAAACAGGAAGAAAATTAGACAAGTTACTTCTTGTAGTAGTAGATTGCAGAACAGTTGTATCATTGAAAATGCTGAACTCATTTGACCTAGTAGGACATCTGTCTTCCCTTTCATTTGGTGAAAGCTCTCGTTCTAAGCTAATGCTTCTTTGTTTTCTTCGTTTTTGGACATATTGTGGTTTCCAAATCGTAATTTTGATTAGTCATCATTAGTTTTGCAGGAATAAGTAGCAACACGATGCCTTCAGGGATCTCCTGCATGCTGTGAGAAATGGTAACGAAGGGACACGTGCAAGCAAACAAAAAATAATAAAATGTTCTGGGTTTCCTGTCAATGTAATATAGTTGATATATTTGAGTTTTCTGTTAAACTTACCCTGCGCTATGGTCACCAAACTACCCTGTGAACTTTCCTAGTTGCATAGGTGTAGTGTCAATGTAGTGGAAAAGCAAAGTGTGACGAGGTGGAATTTTATTACTAAAAATCAATGGAAAGAGAGTTAAGGAAAGGATCAGAAAATGATGGCCTTAAGTAGCTAAGCAGCTTTTGGGAATGATAATTGGACCAACATTTATCTGTTGACCTCTCAAAATCTAGGACTTCTTATGAAATACAAACTAGTTCTTTCTTTTGAAAAGATGATTGGATAAGTCATTTCTCTCCATAGTGGTTTTAGAAGTAGAATTTGCTAAGAAATTTGTTGAGATTTGGTTTACATATAATGGTACAGAACATTTTGGCTTCATGGCTACTTTTCTGTTTCACAAGACATGAATTTAAGCTTATGGGCTTTGGTATCAGAATTCTTTATGAAAATCATCAAGTGTTATTTACAAATATGCTCTGTGAAATTGATGGAGATGGAGATGGTGTGTCTGTATATAAGAACACTGGATATATGAACATCTGTCATTATTTTTCACTTAACTTTCTAAGTAGTCAATTTTGTATGACTATTCAGGAAATGAAACCAAATTAGCCCTTTTGACCTCGGGAGTCTTACACAGTTAAATATTTATGAAACATCAGAACATGATAGTGGCTATTATGGCTCCTCAATTTTAGCAATTAATTTTATTGACAGAACAATAAGGACAGCTTCTTTATCAGTGTGGCAATGTCATAATTCACTTTCTACTTGTTCAAAAAAAACCCAGACTAAGACACGGCATCTTACTCATAGGAAACGGGCAACCTCCCTCCTGATACAGCCCTACTATAAAGCTATGTGAGGCCATGAATGCATTTCACCAGCATATGTGAGACTGTCGTGTTGTGGTAGTACATGTTATGCTTTCCTTCTCAACACGTTAGAGATAATCAATACATTTTTTTAAAAGCGCACCATCATTCTCTAAATCAATCAAAAACTTTTTCCTGCCATTTAATTTGCTTAATTTAACTCTCCCTAACCATTCTACAGCTATGTTTTGATTTTACTCAGCACACTGAATGCTGTGTTTTGTTTTCAACAGATGTGACTTTGAGTGCACTGGAGAACAATTTATGCACTAGACTCAGAATTTTAAATGAACATGCCCTCTAATGAT
The DNA here is from genome assembly GCA_013397515.1 of Upupa epops. Classification (NCBI taxonomy): domain Eukaryota; kingdom Metazoa; phylum Chordata; class Aves; order Bucerotiformes; family Upupidae; genus Upupa; species Upupa epops. Next base: position 480,109 of record VZRI01003148.1, read on the forward strand.
TTCCTCAGTCTGAGCAGACACTTAAAAAGTGACACTGAAACCAAGAAAAATTACTTAAAGGATCAGTTACATCTAAAATAATGAAATCAATAACAATATTTTCTCTGGGATTCTTTCTCTACGATAAGCAAAATCTTTACTTAAGTTAAAAGCCACATTAAAATTTAATCACAATCTGTGTGCTTTAGCAATTGATAATTTCTGGACATCTGTCTTCTGCTTTGTTAAACTCTTGTATTCCTTCTGTTTTTTTCTTCTCTTTTCATAGCAAGATTAGGTATATTTGAAATTTTCAACAAACTGAAAAGGGTTTATAATTTAGGCTGGAAAATATCATGGCCTACAAGCCTTTGTTTTCTCTCTTTTTAAGTATCTAGTGCTTAACCATAGTATAAAAAAACCCCAAACCTAAGCAAAAATTATAACCTCAAAATAATCAGGTTGCAAGGTAACAAAGCCATAGCCCTAATACGACACCCAAACAACGGGACTCCTTTTTTCAAATTGTATGTATTGATTCCGTTTATCCGAAATGAAAGCAGGTTTTGTTAGAGCCAGTTCATACAAGCTATTTTGTCTGGGGTTTTTTGCTGCATCCTGTTTTTAGCAATAACTTGGACTTAGAGTAGTTGTAAAAGCATCGGAATGTAGTTAAATTCATATATTCGTGTTTCTGAAAAGTTTTGCCTTTGGAGGAAAACCGCTCAAGTGTCAAGATGACATATTTCACACTCTGAGAGCAGATTTCATAGGAATGACTACAGCGATTGCTGCTGTCCCTTGCTTCCTCCCCATGTAGTTTCTCAGAGGAGGAGAAGAATAAGAAAGATTATATTTCACGGAACTTCCTCTGATTACAGCTCCATTCTGTGATCACCTAACATGTCTGCAGAGACTCGCAGTGATAATGTAGTATTTATTATAGGATGACTATTTAGGAAAATCAATATGTTCAGTGTAGGCTGTGCATTTAAGTCTTGGAGGCTGAAATAGCTGACATAGTGGTCATACTATAGTGTCTTGTGGTAAAACATATTTCACTCTATTTCAGTGTGCTTCAGTTAATCAATAAGGTTAACTACATTTGTCAAGATTAGGGTCAATAAAATTTGTACTTGTTCAGTATCAGAAGTAATGTAAATGCTTGTATTTACTTTTGTCATACTTTGCATCAGCTGCTAATTAATTAAACTTCTGCTGAAATTAATAAATAAGTAATAATTAGATACACACACATTAAAAAACAGAATTCAAAATGAAGCAGATTGCTGTTTCTTGAAAATATAAGTATCCATATAGTATGTCAATTAAGAAAAAACCTGAAATATTCCAAATATGTCCACAATATGTCCAAATATGTCTGCAATATGTCCAAATGTATGCACAATATTACAAATTTCAGACTATTGCATATTTTAGCATATATAGCATTTAGAATCTGTACATTAAAGATGATTATTCTGAAAGTGTTGGAATTGTCTACCTCTATTTTTGAAAATAAAATGAGTTCATTAATTTTTTTGCAATGCATTAAACATCTGGACTCTATATCACAAGATTGTTTTAAGCTATAATTTATAATAACATATTCTTCAGTCTGGAGAAAAAGAAAATTACCAACATTTTGTTATGCTTCTCCTGTGCTAATTAAATACCTTAAACTGTCTCAAGGATTCTTAGTTTCCCTTTGCCATAAACTGTCTCAAAAATTCTTAGTTTCCCTTTGCCATTTCACTTGCAGCATGTTTAAAAATAAATTCTCCTCTCTTATTTGTAGGGATTCTGAACACTTTCTCCTTTCCTTCATCTGTTGCTTTTGATAATATTTCTGTTTTGTGTTTTGGAGAAATGTCTTTTTGTCAACCACGTTGAGTTTTTTATTAATAGACATCGTACTTTTTCTATGACTAAATAGGATGCAGGGTGGAAGTCTTTTTTAGAGCAGAATAAATAATTGTAAATATTGTATATTTATTAAGGGCTACAAGTATACTGATGATGTCTCTGGCAGTTTGATTTGAAGCATGCATCTTTTTGTAGGATTGAAGCCTACATAATCATGTCTTAACTGCTCCAATTTAGGTTTACTGTTTTATTTTTTTCCCTAATGTTAACACTTCCTCTTTAAATGAGTCTTATGTATTACTTTCCTCTTAATATCTAGGAAGTTTGCTAATATTTACAAGATCTTTGGTTTTTTTACTCAATAAATCTATAGCATATTATCAGTTTACATTCTCAAACATAAACACAAACATATATGCTAAATGATTCATGAATACAAATACTTTCCCTTCTTGTCTTTTTTAAAGAGTTAAAGAGACTAAATCGTTTCAAATGAATGCACTAACTGTCTGCTTTTCTGAAAGCAAAAGCCAAATGAGTAGTTAAAAATATTGCAAGTTTGAAAATGCAAATGGTGTTATCCAAATATGCAGCCATATGTCCACAAGACACTCATTTTTGGGAAAATTTGTAAAGCTCTGAAGAAAAAATATATTTAGAGATTCAGGGCCCTGCTCCCCCCACCCCCGAAATGTAATTAGAAAACAACCACATTAAAATGAAATGTCAATAGTACTACTAGTGCTGACTTTATTGTATGTTACATGTTTTTCTTTTCCTAGCTGAATTCCTAAACTGAATCCAAATGCTTTAACATGGTACAAAACTCTACATTAAAATGAGATTCTTCTCCATAAACCATTTCATTTTCTGATAGCTATTTGTTCTAAACACCTGAGGAGCTCGTAGAAGCTCTCAAGACTTACATGCTCTCCAAACTTTAACGTAAATTAGTTTGTGTAATTTATGCTGCGAAGTTTATCTAACCTTTAAGCAACTTTGCTCTGCTGATCACAGCATCAGTAACAATAGGGGATATGAGGCCAAATCCAAGTGGTTAAATCCCTAACAGGAAAATATCAATTAATCTTTTTCAATGGAGTTGAAGTATGGGTAATCCTCTCATTAAATAGTTTGAACTTTTCTCCCAGTAAACAAAAGAGGGATAATGAGTGATGTGGTCTGACTTGTTTACATGGAGAATCTTCAAGAGGCTTAGGCTCAGCTTCTCAACACAGAGTTCTTCATAGTCACTTGTCACTAATTGCCCTTTTTAAAGACATTTGTGTCAGTTCAGAAATTCCAAAAAGGAAGAGTTTTCTGGTTTTTAGAATGATAATGAAAAATGCCAGGATTTTTATCTGGTGCACATTAATTTCATTGTTTGGAAAATTACTTCCCCAATTCATTAGTTTACAATATCTTATAACCTTTAAAATTACTGCACTATATCTCAGTGATGGCTCAAATATTTCAGGTAAAAGTACAGGTCTTGAAGAAAACCTCCAGGGTAGCTCATTTTGATTTAAAATACAAATAGGAAAAAAAAGGTATTTTCTGGCTTTTACATAAACCCATTGTATTTTCAGAGGTAAAAATTGAACTTACAGTCTATTTTGTAGTTTCTTGCTTCTCAAACCCAGGCTCAGAGGTCTGGGTTTTGATTTAGCTTTGCCTAAGAATTCAGTTAGAATCAGTCAAGCGCATTTAGTTCTCTAATGCCCTTTCATTGTTCCTCCCAAGACACATTCTCCATCAGCAAGATCAGCTATCTTGGAACTAGACAAAGTGTTTTAGTATGCAGATATAAGAACCAATTCAGAAAGAGTAAGGTTAAGAAATTTCAGTAGGGCTTTGCTGTGATAATTCAGAACGTCAGAGCCAGGGACCGATCATACCAGGCACGGAATATAAATGCAACTTTATAATGATTTCCCTTTCAACTGCATCTGATACTCTTAAAGAAAAAAGTTATGGTACAGGATGGCAGAGATACTCAACTTTTTTATAGCAATGAAGACCTTCTATTTCCTCTAATATTTCTATTTTCTTATGAAAATAATTAAGTAAAAAAATACAGTCTGGCCAATTTTATTTCGTGAGATGGAGAATAAAAATTTAGTATTCTATACTTAAACCAAGACTTTGCAACAAGGATTGCTATGATAAATGGGAAGTTGGATACTGAGGAATTTTCTCATTTCTTGCCATTTTCATACACAGAGAATTTGGAGGCCAGCACATTTTGCATGTTTCATTTAACAATACTGTGCTAATGAAAATTAAATCACTGGGGGAGAGCCCGTGTCATGTGTTCACAGGAGAATGCAGTGAGTGAATTCATCAAAAGTGCTCCCTCCCTGAATCAAATCCTGAATTTGCCTGCTTAGATCAGGAAACTGTTTGTTTCATTTCCATCTGTTATCTCTACTTGATGAGGGTTTTTGCTGGGGCAATGTTTCTCCAAATACATGTGAGTATCTCTGACAAGTCATCAAAATCCTGCACATAAAGCAAACTATGTGTAAGTATAAATACAGGAGGGAGAAAAAAACCTGGAAAAAAGGAAATATAGGCAATATATTCTTTAAAAATTTTTATTAACTTTCAGGGAGATGCAAGAAGGATTTTGAGGAACAATTCTGGGAACTGAGCTGTTAGCTCTGGAAATAGTTCTCCCCAACTCTGTATTCAAATGCATATTGGAGCAGTTGATTCTGCAGTTTAGGTTTGATCATACTTCTGAACTTCTTCAGCATTATTTATTGTGCTGTAATAATAGATCAACAGATCTGAAACTTTCTATGAATTATAGTTTTTAAAACTTCTTTAGTAATGAACCAAGGCACAGCAGTCCAGAAACACTGACACTGTTGGCTGCAGTATACAGGTTCCTGGATGATGCCCTTACTGCTAGACAAGAATAAGGTTCTTAGAGAAACTTTAAAAAAACCTAATGTCACAACTGTTCTTAATGTAGAGACAGGTTCAAAACATGAAAATCACAACTCTTGCCATGTAAATACACTTGAATATTCGTTATGTGACCAGGGTAAGTGATGATGTACATTCCAGCTGTTTTATGAAATAAGTCACGATCTTGTGTTTCATGCTCTTTGGACAATCAACTGTCATCTACAGTACACTCCAGCTTCTCTTCTCTAATCCCTCTTACCGGAAAATTTGTCCTGATTTGTCTTTGGATTTTGAAAGCCAATGTATATATTTCCCTGTTATAGCAACAGGAGCAGCCCTAATGGGAAAGGTTTTCCTCTTCATCTTCTACACACCTCAGGTTGTGGTTACTTGGCCTGAATCTGCGTACAATTTCACTCATTTGAATAATTAGGAGAAGAATATGCATTTTCAAAGAACAATCCTTCAGTTAAGAGCAAGGGTACTTAGACACGAGAATGCAGAACCTCTGCATTTTGTGGACTGTTCACATGTGAGGCCACACATTGGTTTTCATAAACACGAAAGAAATAAACATTTGTTATTTAAGTGAAAGTCAGAACATCTTCCCCAATGCCTTTTCTTCCACCAGCTGTCATATTACCCCTTTGAGCTGCTACTGTAACTTGAAGGTCTCCTACAACCACAAACTATAGATACTATCCTCCTAACCGAAATGTGTTCATTTTCTGTTGGCAAGAATCAGATTGAAGAATTTCATTAAAAATAATTGGTCTAATGGTTGTGAAGTCACAGTCTCTGAGGTAATTTTTTGTCTCACTGGATAACTGGGCATTCAGATTGGAATTTATCTACATATAATCCATGATAGAAATGAAGAACTAAATATTTACCTCACAATGTGGTATCTGGTATTAAATACTCAATGTGGTATTAAATAAAAGTCTGAAGATCTTTAAGGGCTCAGCCACGCTGAATTTACTAGTGCTTGGTAAGTGATGATGTACATTCCAGCTATGATGCACTGCTTGCTGATGTGTGTATTCAGTGAGAGAAGTTTAAGTTGAATTACCTCACAACCAACATGAATTAAGATTGCACAGATGGCGTTTTCTTATATGTATCAATTGATGTGCGTTAACTCGTTAAGCTACAGAAACTTAGCTTCTGGGAAGCCTGAGACCCAAAACCCAAAAAGAAAACTATTAGCAAATACTTTTGTGATGGTTGTGTATTTACGTTTTTTAAATTCCTCATCAATGCTGGTAAAAGCTTATTGGGATTTTAAAATTAGGCATTGTCTTTGCCTACTCAGTAGCAGAATAATATCTACCTTCCACTTTAGAACATCCGAGTAGTCATCTAGCTACATAGCTGGACACCTTATATTCTTGGCAAGAAGTTCTTAACTAGTTATTTTTTTTGATCAGAGTTATATCGTCTAATTTTCGGTGTGATTTCTGTTCTTTGTCACTTCAGATCTTTTCAAAACACTACTTCAGTTGCAGGACGTGTTCTTAATGAAACTGCCTACCATAATGAATCTTCTAAGGTCTCACTGTAAGAAATGTAAAGTCAATATTGGAAGAATTTAACTTGCTTTTTGACTGAAAACCCCTGATGCTTGCCTAAACAAAAGTATATGGCTCACTCTAAGTCCTAACAACTGCAATTTATTTTACTTAGGCTAGATGAAAACAAAGATGGGGTTAATGTTCTGCTTGAAACTACTCTTTTTTTACTGCAGTTTAAAGGAACCCACATGGTGAGAGTGAATTTGTACATTAAAGCTGTGCTGATATACGAGATGTACAGATGCAAAAACTGAAGGTCCTTAGTGGCCCACCAGCACCATTCATGCTTCTTCATCAGCTCTGATGCTTATGAATCTTGCATCTAATTCCCAGTCTGATAGAAGACTTTTGCTATGGTTTTGTTGGGTTGCTTTTCTGGTTTTTCTAGGCTCGTGAACTGAGCTTGTAAAACTCAAGATCCAGTAAAATGGAGATGGAGGAAGCAAAAGTGATGGCCAGTTTCCCTTTTCTGGCAGCTCTAATGTGTAATTTCATGTTGAATTAAAATAAAATCATTTGCATATTGCAACCGTACTATGCTAGGACAACCTGATTAGACACTGGAATGGACTGCCCAGGAAGAGGTGGAGTCACCTGGAGGCGTTTAAGAAAAGTTTGGATATGGCACTTAGTGCCATGGTCTAGCCAATGTGGTGATGTTTGGTCATAGGTTGGACTTGATGATCTCAGGGGTCTTTTCCAGCCTCATTTAAGTAATTCTGTGATTACTTACGGAAGAATGTATATCAGCCTAGAGAAAAGGAAGAGTTTCCTGAGAAAGGTAATTCCTAGAAGAAGACAGTGTCCAGTTTTATGAGAGGATAACTGAATTTTTCTTTTATCATAGCTATGGCAAATCTTACACTCTTTGTTCTTTTATTGCTTCTCTTGTGAAATAAGGTCAACAAAAGTAAATATCAAATATATATATATATATATACGTAAATTGATGAACTAATTACAAAATGCAATCCTCGCATGGAAAATGCAAGATAGTGAGGGAATATTGAGTGGTATTCAGAGAGAATTGTGCGTAACATGAGGAAGGGAAGTAGTGAAGGAAGATTTTTTCCTGGTGTGGTACTCATTGGTATTTCTGATCTGCGATCAGTTCTTGTTTATTCTGAAAAAACATAAACTCATTTAATAACATCAGCAGGAGAGGAAGTGGATTGCTTAGATTAACAGTCATGTAATTGCAAGAATTTTTATACTCTGAACTGAAGCAAATTAATTTCACAGCAATTTTACTTTGTACAAATCTTGTACAGGTTTATGGCTACTGTAAAACCATACTGTGAAGGGGAGTAAAGTATTTCTGTTTGTTCCACCACCTGTTGGGAAGAGATAGTTCCCATTTTGTGGAAGGTTGGAAAGAGATATTGAGTTGCAATGATGGGAAAGGAGCCTTTGTGGGCCATAGTGCATGTCTGAAGCCAGTGTTCAAAGAATGGATGCCAGTTGTACTGAACTGAAGCTGTGTAGGGCAGAGGGTTATAAACCCTTTGGAATCAGATTGGAAATCGAGAGAATGGAGTTTTGGTGTGAGCTACGACTTCCTAGAAACCACAAGACAATAAAATCTGATTGGGCTGGTCCTCCTGCAAACAAAATCCTACATCAGTTGAATTTTCAGATAACAAATAAATCAGATTACAGATTTAATTGATAAACCCCATGATAAAACATGATACAAAGTAGAAACAGCATAGCGGAAGGAATTCTTCATCTTCAGCACTAAGGACGTAAAGTAGTAAATATTGTGGATACAATGGTTCAAGATACTTTTCATGTCCACTTTTATACAGTCATGATTATCTAGAGCTGACTACTACAACAAACAGAGATCTAGGGCAACTTAAAACAACTTAGAGTTCTACCAAACCAGATACTGAGAACTTATGAAATTACAATGAGAACTAAGGAAAGAACACTGAAAAACCTTCAATCTTGTAACAGAAGGGAAGTTTTCTCTTCCTTTTAGATCTCCTAATGTGTTCTGGCTGCAGGCAGCTTGTACTTCAAACTTGAACAATAGAACATGGGATGGAAAGAAGAATCCAATACATTGTAAATTTAGACAGTGGGAGCATTTGATTTTTAAGATGTCATTGGGATGTATGCAGGCAACCTGATTGTCTCTCTTAGTTCTTATAAGCTTCTTCCTTTGCATTAGCTTATTATTAGAAGGAAAGAAACAGCCACCTGTATTTGTACTTTTAAATAATCTAGAAATGTAGAGCTTCTTGGATGTTTGCATTTTTGCTATTACATTAGAGAAATTAAAATCACTCATTAATGTACTAATCTAGTACATTAATGGGATTTAGACTTTCACCCACCCAAATATACATGTTTCTTCCCATGTACTAAGACACTGACCAGCTTATGAAAAGCTAAGCACAGTATCTGGTGACGTATATATGTATTTAAAAATACAGTCCTTTTAGAGACAGTTAATAAATTTTTATCTCAATTAAAATTTAAATTTAGGGCAATGCAAAACATTACATTTATGAAATCCCATATAGTCATTAAAGTTTCATATTCCTGATCAGCTCAACTTTTTCTTAGAAAGGCACACATATGCATTGCAGATCTGTAATTATTTTTAACTCTTAGTGTGTATTATCTATTGCAGACTATGAAAGATGTACCACATTTGACATTTTTCATCAATTCTTCATGCCTATGAAATCTCCACACCCATAGAAGTTTGTGACGGTTATGTCAATTATTTTAACATCATTTTCTGTAACCCTTGCTTTAGAGTGGCCGCATTTCTGTAGTCATTACCTTGCCAGACTTTCCAAATCTACCTTGGCCCCTAAATCATTGGTATGGCAGATGCTGGTCAAATACGATAGGAATTTAACTTCTTTTAAGATTTTCCTGGTTCAGTGTCTACTAAGTTTTCTTTTTTCTTTTAATGGAAGAATTCAGTTTAATCTGAAGTTATCAGCAAGGGACCACATAGATTCAATATGATTTCAAGGGAATAAAGGCTGGCCCTCTATAATTTTGCATTCATTTCTGTGTGAACAAAGCCTCAGGTAAACCTTGTTTATGAAAACCAAATGAACTCAATCCTAGAATGTTCATTCCACCCTAGTAATTAGAGCTGCTGATTAACACCTCACATTCACAGCACTTGCATAAACATAAACCTAAGCAACAGCAACAGAAAGTGTCATTAGGACAATCTTAAGAACAAGAAACCTGTCACCTGCTGCTGACACTGAAGTTTGTTGATTGAGCTTAAATATGTTGCTGACAAATAATACTGCAAAGGAACAGGCAGCGATCTCTACCTCTTTGCAGCAGAGGTGAAATTATAAGTCACTGAGGGACCAGAGAGGTACAGGAAAAGTAATTCTGAATTTAGGCCTGATTTAACCTACATACCTTCTGTTCTTGCACATCTTCACTTTGAAGTAATGAAGCGTGAAAGGATGACATTTTGTGAACTGCCTTTTGCCATTACTTCTGAAAGCTCTCACTAGGAAGAAAGATAGAAAATTATTTGTCTAACCTCCTGCTTCATTATCTTTTCTCATGCTATGAACTAGTCCCTGGTACAATTTGGAGCAGTGTAAAACCAGATCCTTGTGTCCTCCTCAATATAGAGGAGAGCTAGCTACACATACTGATGCACAGTGAATGTTTCAGAAACTATAAAGGGGATTGAGGAGAGGTGAAAAGCAATTCATCTTGTTTGTTTGGTCTTTCTTGGGTAAAGATGGTTTAAAGGAAAGAGTTTATGCAAATAATATAGTGATTAAGAAACCTGTTTTAGTATGTTTTGCTGAGTGAAACAAGACTCAGTGCTGGAACAGGAGGCCATGGATTGGTTGTATTATGATGATTAAAAGGATATCTCACAGTTGCCCTAACATAGATAGGTTTCTGAGAAAAGTATGTTATCTAAATAAAATTAGAGGGGAAAAAATGGAAAATAACAAAGATTTGGTTGATAGTCTAGGAAGCATCCTCGTTATGGCCAAGCTGAGAATGTTTTCATCAGACCCCTTGAAAGATGGCTTCAGGTAACGTGTATAGGTGGAGCTCAGAAAGTAGGTGAGCACATGGCATTTGTCTCTGGGGCTTGCATAGACTGGCAGACTGTACAGAAGTCAGATGACACCAGCCATAATCAGAGATTTGTTAGGTTAAATAACTCATTGAAATTTAACAGAAGTAGTCTGGAAAAGGGCGGATAGGACATGATCAAGAGAGTGAGAAAGAGATCTTTAATGAGTATATATTGGTGTTCATTGAGTTTTCTTTGCTTCCCAAATTAACTTCTAAGATCTTCTCAGACTTTGTTTAATTTAATTTTTCATATTTTCATAGGGGAATGACTTGTATTTGAATTTGCATTTTTGCTTCTGCTTCTTGAATATAACTATGTAAATGCCTTTAGACAAAGTACTCTATTGGTTACCATGCCACTACCTACCTGTTACCCATCCAGTTCATTAGAAAAGGAACTTCACCAGTAGAGGGCAGGAACTATTTGCTATTCCCTGTTTTCTTGTATTTATAATTTTTCATTTAAAATATGGTAGAAATGAAAGCTGGATTTAATTTGTCAAAGTCAATCACAACACAATGAGTACATTCTGTATATAGTTAACTCTGCCACATTATCCACATTAATGAAAAGTCACCATAAAATCAAGAGTTTAATTTTAATCCAAGATTATTCATGTTGTAATTAAAAATAAGATTCTTTGGAGAATGTTTTGGTCATCAGAAATGTGGTCAGTTTTCAGGTAGCATACACATGGCTTTTTTCTCTTCAGGGATTTTAAAGTATGTTCTAAAAAATGAGGAGTCACTATGATCCTGGCACATATTCCTTATTATGCCCATCTTCAAATTAACTAAATAGAAGAAAAAAGGTATTTGCTGAAGGGCATACAATAAATAGATGATAAAAATGAAAAGAGAAGTCAGGAACTCTACTGTTTAACCTTGCAAACATGAAGTTAGCAGCCATTCCAAATTTTAAAGCTATTGTTTGAAGGATGCTTTTAAGGTATACAGCATTGAAATGCACCTTTTAGTGTTGTCTGTTTTGGAAGTTGTAATGTTTTAAAGTATTTGACTGCTTATTTCCTTAAAGAGTCTTTTGTATTTTAACTTAGTTGAAAACCTTAACTAAAATATTTTACCAGATTTACTACCTCAGTGTTAATCTACCTGCTGAGCACTCCAGTCAACAAGGGCAGTTACACTCTAGTATGGGCAAATATTATGGAAAGAGGTGTGTCAGAGAAGGAAACTGTAGACCTGTGAGAACCTCCAAGAAGATGGTTATGCCAAATAATATTTAAACCACAAAAGATTTACTTTTAGTTTGTGCCCTTTATCTATAAAGCACAGTAAATACATTTCACTGAAGTATAACTTGTCCCTGAGGTAGAGTGGCTTAAAAACAGAGGTGTATTCAGTCCAGCAGAAAAGAAAAAAAAAGGGCAACAAAGTGGAAAATATGAAAACAGAGCTTCACACCAGCTAACTTTATTTCTGACCTGTAAGATACAACTTTGTTCACAAACTTCATGAATGTTCCCAGATAAATTTTACTTCTTTAAGTGTGTGTGCTTTTATAAAATGAAGTATATTTTGATTGAACTTGTGAAGGAGGAGGTAAAAAATGATTGTACTTAACTGTTGAGCCTCTTCCAAGCCATATCTGAAAAAGTAATAACATGTTGCTCCAATAATATTGACTCAATCAGATCATATGGTGAAACATTTCCAGACGTATTGATAAATTCATTGATTCTTCCCATTCTTTTGGTCACTGGACTATAGAAAAAGGGATCACTAGCCATTTGACCTTCATTGTGTATTAAATAAACACCAGATGGTAAGGATTCATTCAGTAAATCTATTCTTTCTTCTTCATAGTCATGTTCACACTGTTGCTTCCCACTGAGCCTTTATCTTTATTTGTCATGGTGCCAAAGCTGCCTCTATAGCACCTTTCATGCATCACAGCTTTCAAATCTTGTCCCATTAGTTTCATTTTGTTTCTATCATAAATAATCTACTACTTTCTCATACACTCTTTCATTACCTAATAATGCTCAGTCTTTGTACAAAAGGGTAAAGTATTAAAAGGTTAGTGAGTACAGTTTGCCCATTAGTACATAGGCTGTGTGACATTTTATTAGAGAAAAATGTCAGCTACAGGTAATAATTATGCAGTTTATGAGATATCCACACTTTCAATAGCTAGGGATATTTATTTTTCAAATTGACTCTTCCATTTTAAACACATTACTAGCTAGAATCTCTAGCATGAGACAGCACTAAAGCAGGGTTAGGTGTTTGCAATTTACTTCTGAACCGTTATCAGTTAGCATAGATGAAAAAGCCATAGCAATAAAATTCAGCCCTGTACATAGAAGTGTTGCATATACTTCTGTGGAAAACCCCTCAATTTCTTTTTCTCCCTCATTATACTCAAGAGTAGTAGGAGAACATAATGAGTTATCGCATCTCAGATATATTATTGATTAGAAAAAACCAATCCAAATGTCTAAGAGAACATATTTAGTAAAGTATTTATATTAGTGGTAAAAACAAAACACAGCTAGGTGGTTTTTAAAGTACAACAGCATAATGTCTGTATACAATCCAGGGTCTTTGAAATAATCTTCTGCTGTGAGTTATAAAGTTCACCAGTCTTTCAGGGGTTGAGGATTTTTTGGGGGGTTGTTGTTTGCTTTTTTTGGGGAGGGATGGGCACAGGGGGTTATTGGTTTGGTGTTTTTTCAGTGTAAGCATTGCAATGCAGGTCTACTGAAAGAGAGAGACATTATAAGGAAAACTTTTTACTCAGTGACAATAATCAGTCAACAGGAGTGTTTTGGTTCCCCTGAGCACAAAGGAACATTAGTGCTGCCAGGAGTTTATTCTGTTATTCTGCAGGTAGCATATCTTTTTTTCCAAATAAATAGTACAGACAGTAAATATTTCCCTGTCCCTCCACATCTTCATTCATGTAGGAAGCAGATTCTGAGTTCCACATGAAAGTTTCCTCCCCAGAGTTGAAATGGGAAAAAAAACCACCTGAATTGAGAAAAGAGGTGGCTGTCTGGGGGTGAGCAGCAGAGGGATTTTATTGGCTCCCTGTACTGCAGGAGTCTGAGGATACCAGAAGACAGAGAGGGGTGAATAGCCAAACTGTACAAATTATGTCTACCTTCTTGCCTAGGCGACACCAGTGTGCATCATTCATTGTCACATGCTTAGTGATGTGACTGCTCAGTTCACCTTGTACAGGCCCTAACACCCTGGGCATAGTCAGTTAAAGTAGATAACTTGGGGAGGAAAGTTAAGTCCAAGATGCATTTTGTTACAGAAACATAGAATGGTTTGTGTTGGAAGGCACCTTAAATGTATTTGAGTTCTAACCTCTCAGTCATGGGCAGGGACAGCTTCCACCAGACTTGGTTGCTCAAAGCCCCAGCCAACCTTACCTCGAACACTTTCAGGAATGAGGCATCTTTCTCTGGGCAACTTATTCCAGCATTTTACCACATTCCCAGTTAAATTCTTTCTTGTATCTAATCTGTATCTACCCTTTTTCACTGTAATGCAATTGCTCGTTGTCCTATCACTGAAGGCCTTGGTAAATGACTCTCCACTGTCTTATAAGTCCACTTTACATTTTCAAAGGCAGCAATAACGTCTGCCTGAGCGCTCACTTCTCCAGGCTGAACTGCCTCAATTCTCTCAGCCTGTCATAGGAAAGATTCTCCATCCCTCTGATCATCTCTGAGTGTCCTTCTGTCTCCAACATTTCCAAGGTTTTCTTTTGTCAGCATTCCCGTTGTCGAATGTGAAGTACTCCAGGTGTGGTCTCATGAGAGCAGGTCACACAGTTCTTTTGATGCAGCCCAAAGTGTGCTCTCCCTGAAGTCCAGAGTAGGGAGCTTGTGCACCCTCCTTGCTGTCTTAAGGATCTTGAACTGCACTACTTCATGGTTGCTGAAGCTGAGGCTACCCTTCAACTTCACATTCCCCACAAGACCCTCTAGTTGGTGAGAATGAAGTCCAGCATAACACCTCTTATCACTGTCTTCTCTATCACTTGGAAGAAGTGTGTTCCAGGAACCTCCTAGATTCCTTAGGTCCTGCTATGTTGTCCCCCAGCAGATATTGAGCTGGTTGAAGTCCCTCATGGGGACCAGGGCCTGTGAATGCAAGGCAGTTCCTATCTTCATCATCATTCATTGCTCTGTTATGTCTAGACAAACCTGGAGTGCTTTCTGGATTAACCCAAAGCAGAAGCGACTTTTTAAGGGTGACTGGACATTTTAAAATGATGCATACATCTTTGTTAATGACCTGCTCAAATGTGTTGCTAATGAACTAATAGATTTGGATACAAACTTGACTGGAAAAAAAGTTAAGCTTAAAAAGATAAATATTTAAAGCTTACTACTTCCCTTGTGTGCACATTTCCAAGTACTACTTCCCAGAAACAGATTTGCAACTCAGTGAATATTGCAAAACCCAGAACATTGAACCGAATGAGACAGAATACATTGAAAGACAGTGTCACTGCTGTTCTGCATTGCTTAACATTTGTATTTCCTTTGAAGATACAACTAGAGAGACCCATTATATTTGTTCTTTCCCTGGCTCCAACACAGAGCTAGCAATGCAGACACTGTTTATTGTACTCTCAGTGATGAGTACTAGTTCTAAGCTGTTTCATCTTAGTAGGGTTTTAGTGATTTTTACTTACATGGCATTTCATTTTATTTTTGAGCAGCTAACAAAGCAACCAATATATCCTATGGACAGTCTCTTATGGATGACATTTAAATTAAGTACCTGAGTCAAATGCAACACATAATTCATATTTCAATTTATCTTCTTGTAGTTACAAAGAGTGGAAATGGTATTACTTGGTCAGGGTTATTATGTGTCCTCAGGCTTCAAAGCAAAAATATTTGGTGGAGGAGGAATGATGTCAACTTAAACCTGCTATTTAGCTATAGGAGCTGAAAAAGGCAGTGTAACCCCCTCATGCATAAATATATCACCTTAAGTTTATATTTCACTACTTTTTAAAAGTACTGAAGAATATGCCACAATATGTCTTGTTCTAGCAGCTGAAAAATTATGCTATGACTAAAATGACATCATTCTGCCTCCCACAGAATGTTTTGGCTCTGAGAGCTCAAGGAGCAGATGAAATTAACATAAAATGTCACTGCCATACAGAAAGGAAGAAAAAGTATTAACATCTCCTGCATTTCTTTCACAGTTCTGAGTAGGAGGTCACCACAAAGCATGTCACAAGAACGTTGAGGATGAAATAGAGCTTTTTGCTGAGGGTCAGCACAACAGGCATTGTTGAGATTTTCAAAATAGAGCTTACAGAAAATCAAAATACTCTGTAGGGTTTGTGTTTCTGTTGCCCACTAAGAGCTGCTCCATGGGAGTCCTTCATTTATCTTTATATTACCTTTAGCCAATTTAGAAATCATTCTTCAAAGTTAATTTCGAGTGATCAGGGGCATTCTGAAACTGGGCAATGAGCCTAGCTCTCACAACTTGCTTTGTAATTTGTACTGTTGTTGTCTCAGAATCTTATATAAAAATTGTATTTCCATAGTATTAACCTATTCTGTGGTCCAATAGTCAGTCATCCTTTGGCTTAAAGAGTATAAACCCCAGATATTAAAAACGATGTGGCAGGCTGGAAAGAAAGCCAGACAGCAACCAGGAGGGTGGGAGGGTAAAGTAACAAACTGAACAAAGCTTACCAAAAAAAGATTGAGGTCTCACTTCACAATATTTAGCCAGTGTGAAAAAGAAATGTTTCTGTGGCTATCACAGAAGACTTGTGATTTAGAAGTCAATGCCTCTTTTAAATTGTAACACAATTTCCTATGAATAAAATTGGTGTGTGCAGATCTCGAGGCTGTTTTAACATCAAGTAAGGGGTGGTCTAGGTGTTGATAGAGAACTTCTAAGCAGGAAAGCTTAATGTGGAAGTAAAAAGATCTGTTTTGATCATACTAATTTAAAGTGCCAGCTACACATTCATGAGAGATCAAGAAGGTAGGTCACAGTGCTGGTTGTGGGTAGGTGTTTAGTCAACAGCTAAGATTGTGAGATCCTGACATAAGGAGTGAGGTGCAGAGAGTGAAAAAATGCTGATTGAGGGCAGAGTAGTAGGAGAAATATACTGAAAGAGGGAGACTGGAATAGGAGGAGGCATCAATGTTTCTGAAGGAATTATAATAAATGAGAAGAGAATAACAAGTGAAGGAAGACAGTGGTAGATACATTTTTTGGTGTCTTCTAAAATAACACAGCACTGTAAGATAAAGCTTTCACATTACATTTGGGAAAAAAGCCCTATTGGAGCAGTGCAGATGGCAATAACCAGGAAATCCTTGACAGTATGGCTCTCACTGGATTTTACTGGTCTAGATAAGACTGGGAGAAACGATATTAGCCACTGAATCCAATGTAACGTTGATGTGATTTGGTTTTCTTGATATTTTAGCTGCTGTTTATAGAGAATCAGATGTACTGCCAAAATAAAGTACAAATGAGAGTCCTTATATTTATTTTACTTTATTGATAGTTATTGTAGGATGATTGTAGATACAGAAAATGTGGCACAAATAGAAGAGTTTTCTTTGATGATCAACTCTAGCCTAAAAGTCACAATTATTAGAAAATGTCATATTTTGCTCCCTTGGTACAATCTTCCTGCTCTTTTGATTTTACTCATTAGTGATCAAGATAAGTATTTCCAATGTCGGTTCTAGGGTTTTTCCCCCTACTGGCTATGTTTGTTTACAGAACCAAATAAATGAAACAGTAGTGGCATACAAGTTCAGAAGGGATAGATATTGCTGGCCGAATGCAGCACATCTTCATGCATCGTATTTTCAGTGCTTATTTAGGTCCTCCTGAAACAAAACCAGAAAAGGAATTAGAAAAACAGGAGAAGCAGAGATGGAGTGAAAATTCCTGCATGCTCTGTTCCATGCACGGTCTTCAGCATATGAAAAAAATAGAAGTCAAATTAAAGTTTTATGTGTTTTGCTGGGAAGGTCAGCTGAATGAACAAATTCAGTAGCATGAAAACAGTGTTTTGACCACCCAAAGTGACTTTACTTAGCAGAAATATTATGCCTAATAATAGAGGATGAATAATGAATAGATAAGAGATGTCACTGAGAAGAAGAGCAGTATGATTTATTCAGGTATGCATAATGTATAGAGAGTTCCAGACACTTGCTGAGGGTTAAGTACATGGTAAGAAAGCTGAAATCTTGTGAGTAGAAGCCAGAGTTTGAGTTAAGAATGTGATGGGAATCAGAGTTATATGGAAGAACTATATAATGAAGCAAATGAAGAGAGAGTAAAGAGAGACTAGAGAAATGGGGCTTTTCAAGAGAAGGCTGACCCAGCAACTGATTCCTAAAACTAAAAAAATTCCTAATGCATGTTCTTTTGTAGCATGTGAGAGGGCAGTTTTGACCTCAACTGAGTAAATACCAATGCTTATCAGCTGTTGATTTATAGCAATAATTGAAGGATCTGTGCAAACCCAAGACACTGAGGAGTAGCTGAAGAACATGTATCACAACTTGAGCCTGGTGATTATCTAATTTGCTTTTGGAGTAAACAGGTTATGATAACCCTATCCTTAGTATTATGGTAGCACTCTAGGTTGTTTCTTTTGTAGTTGAGTATGCAGTTTAAAAACAACATGGTCATAACTTCCAAGATGATTATTATGATGTTTAACATTTACTGACTATTAAAAACACTGCTTTTATTGAAGAGAGCATCCACATGACACAACTAAATTGTGGGAAAATTATGCCTGAAGATGATGACTAGCACACTGTGCAGAGCAAATACTCCCTGTTTGAGTTTCATCTGTCAGTATCCCGTTACCCGGGGCCAGGTGGCAACAATGCAGTCAGCTCATCCAATGGCACACTCATGCCACCTGTGATTTCTCAGGAGGAGCTGTTTAATATGTCCTGATTTACATTGTGATAGGATAAAATATTTCCATGAGGAGAAAATTGTGAAGCAAATACAGACTTATCTAACCTTTAAGAGATCACTTGCAGGTAGCTTTAAGAAAAATCGATTGTCAACAAATGAGGAGTTCGGAGCATTTCTCCAGAGTGATGCATATTAGTGCAACCTAGCACGTACATCAGTCTTTGAAATGCCAGATTCTCTGACACACCAGTGTAATGAATTTTCTGAACACTGAAAAAGTTATAGGAAAGAAGCTGTCTAGATACAATAATCTTAAAAAAGGTAGTAAATTTCCATTTCCAAACCTACTCCAACTTTATTCATATTCACAAATACGAATATGTTATTAAGGCATCCATAGCTGGCCAGAGCCCGAGTTCTTTCACAAAAGAAGAATTAAATACTTTTAAACA
The DNA here is from genome assembly GCA_013397515.1 of Upupa epops. Classification (NCBI taxonomy): domain Eukaryota; kingdom Metazoa; phylum Chordata; class Aves; order Bucerotiformes; family Upupidae; genus Upupa; species Upupa epops. The sequence continues at coordinate 498,908 of VZRI01003148.1, forward strand.
GCTAAAAAAGAAGGTGTTTTGTTTGATTGTGCCAGATCAGATGATGATCTGCATCTTGATATTCTAGAGGACTTTAGTTCTACATGTAAAATTGAAATGGTTTCAACTTTTGCTAGCTTTTATCCTGTCTAATATATGAAAGAACTTAATTTGATGTGATATTGTGAGATTTTAGGAGCTTAATCCTTCAAATCTAAATGCATAAATAAATGAATAAAAGTTGTTTTGATTGTTGATAGGATCGAATGGTGCATTTCTGTACAGCAGAGCAAGTTTTGGTTAAGAAAACCCTTGAGAGTGTGAGTCCACATTTATCTTTAAATATTGTAAATGCTTTCTGAATAGGTAGATACACGCAGAGGCTTCCGATACATATTGCAGGCATGTGAGCGTTCCACATAGTCTTCAGGGATAAATGTTAGGTTTTATAATTAAGGCTACATTCAGAATCTAATAAAATTTACAAAAGGCTTGTCTAAGTTCCTATTCTTAGATTATTTAGGTGCTTGTATAATTTACATGTTCTATTATACAGACTTGTATTCGAAGTGTTAGTAACCCTCTTGCATGGTTCATCTCGCAGCCAGATAGTCTTAGTACCGTACCGTTATAGTTGAAAGAACAGCATTAAGGAACACTTTCTTTTCAGTTCCTGATTGTGATTGCTAGCATATTGAATTTATTTCCTTGTAATCCAGATCATTTTCCAGAAGCTTTGAAAACTGTATGTAGTAGTTTGTTACAGAGCTCACAGAAACCCTATACTGACAGACCATAAAGCCCTTCGACTGTCACTTTATGTCATTAACAATTTCTAAACCCATTACAGATGGGATGGACTGATTAGAACTGAGGCAGGAGGATCTTTTTCCCAGCCAGAAATATCCCCTGAGAGTTTTCCTGCATGTGAAGTTTCTAATGATTAATGGGAGAAAAATAGGACCGCCTGCCCCACAGTTGCCACACACTTTATTTAGGAGCTTATTTATATTTGGTGATCTTGCATTGGATTTCTCTTCTAGAATAGTTTTTTTGAAAGCAAAATAAAACCCAAGGTCTACACTCTAATTACTCAGTTTTTCTCCTAACTTTTTGGTATTCACATATTATAGCTTCACTGTAATTTGTATAAATGGTGCTAAAAGACTAAAATGTTTATCTTCTACCCCCCACACCTCCCTTCCTTTCTGATGTTTTATTTCTGTAAATGAAAGCTACAGCTGGAATATTGTTTTACTACAAATCTCACACCAGCACTGTTGGTTGTGATGTGACACCAGAGATCCTTATCTGTAGGCTGGGCTGGAATTATTAAACATTCTCACATTGTGCAAAGTGTTGAGGATGAACAGCAGTGCAGTGAGGTGCATCCAACACTTCTGCGCTTCCCACCTGATCCTTGAAATATGACTCCTTTAAAAGGCTAATATTTGCTTTATACAGAAGTGACAGTAATCAAGCACTAGCATGTACTGGAAATATTGCTGAATTCTTTGTTCTTTTAAGTTTTTTTCTAAAGAGAAAAATAAAGGGGCGAAGGAGGAGTGAGGAACATTCCAATAAAAAGAAGGAAAATAGATGTATTATTTATATCAAAACTATCTAAAGCAGTTTTCTGAGAGGATAATTTCCAGCCAACCCAAGTGATTAGCTTTCTTTGAGCTGGCATAATCCTTTATCACCTTTAAAAATAAGAAACTAAGAAAGGAGGCAAAAATACATTTCTGAATGGCTGATTTTATTTTTTTCTGACAAATATTATTGTATTCACAGTATCTTCATCTTAATGATAATTATTAAAATGAAAACACTAACAGGACCATGGAGTCACAACCACCCTAACCACTTGGGTAATAAATTTGCATTGCTTTTATGGAAACGTCAACATAAGACGTAGAAGGAGAGTGACAATAAACCAGTGCTTGTGCTATAATTAGATGTACTTAAAATGCATGAACTAAAGTTAGCTCACTAATCTAATTCTACTGAGTAACTCTATACTACATCATGTGAATCAGATCTTGCGATGCAGAAAGTCCACAATAATGTGACAATCATGAATGGAAGTCTGACAAAATACCTAGACACTACAAATGTCCAACACAGATGAGACAGTTTGTTCTATTATATGTTTCAAGGTTGTTCAGAAAGAGACTATGGTGGCAAGAGAGACATAGGAATGAGTCCAGAACTAGCTTAGATTTCCTTATAATACTGCTAGGATCTAGCTGTCTGAAAGAGTAAGATTGTGATCCCAATCCCAGATAGGTTGGTGTGTTTGATTTTATTGTTGTAAAAACAATCAATGGCATTTATTTTCTTCTAAATGGTTTTGCATTCTTTCTTTTTGTGCTTCACAAGGCTTAGTAATAGAACTACAGCATTACATCACAGTTACTATATCTCTTTTGTTATATACTAGAATTGCTGCCTTATCAGAAATGTTTTCCTTCTACGTGTGATACAATGATATAGGCACACATATATGACATTTTTTGTTAGGTTTTTTTTTAATGAATGTTTTCATGGCAATGGAAAGTTTATGCTTTGGAGAGCTAAGCAGTCATGCTCAAGTGTAAATCACTGAGAAGAGCAGAGATACTCAGCACCTTTGAAACAGAGTTTAGTAGACAATGGAATTTGAAGTGATGGTTGTTTTATAATGTAAATCCAACTTTAGCAAATGCAGATGCTTTTCCATAGAAAAACTTTTCCTCACTTAGTGACTTCATCAGCTTTACCATTCTGAGTTACAAATCTCATTCTGATTAATGTTCCTGGGTAGGTGGAAGGGTTGAATTTGTACTTCACACTAGCATCAATACTGCTGTTTGACCATGCTTTTGTTGCCTTAATAGTTTTGTTTTCACCAACAGTCGGTGCCATAATACTACAACTGGTCCTGTTGAATCTGTCCAGAGAAATTGGGAATAGTTCAAGCATATTCAACAGTGAAAGAAAGAATCAAAACTAGATTTCCTCAGTTAGGTCTTTTTTAACCCTTGGAAAAGTAATGTCTCAAAAAGAGTTTTTCAAATTATTATACATTCAAATTTTGTCTTTAACTTCAGAAATATACCTTTCAAAGACATATTTATTGTATGTAATCATTAATGAGTATAGAAGAGCTATCAAAGAAAACAAAAGGCATATATATGGTAAGTTAGTCTTTTGATATTGTCACAAATCCATGCCTGTTGTTCTGTTACAAACATGTGAGAATGTTTAAAAAAAAATGGTTGAAACTTATAAATTAAAGGTTCTTCAATATTGCATCTGGCTGTAACATCTAATTAACATTTTAAAGGCTACAGTTTAATTTAAATGAATGGCAGGCCTTTGACTGCACAAGACAGCTCATGAACGTGATTACAACAAAGTAATTTCCCTTTGTCAGATACAGACTTTCAGTAATAGTGTTCTCTTAGCTTAATAAAGTTAAGCACCACTTACAATCGGCACTTCATTTTGCTTCTTTCTATTATATAGAATGGTGGTTGTTCAGTTCTTATAGCAGCCATCTGCGTAGGTGTTCATTTGTACTCTCCTGCTGTGTGGGTACTCTGTCTAATTCCCAAGCTTCTAGCTTTATAATAGTTTCACAAAATGCTGTTTGAATTTTTATAAGCTAGTTTTCATTATCATTAGTTGAATGTTCCAAAGCTTTATACTGCCCAATATGGTTCTATTTCGACTCATGTTTGTATGCATTGATAATGTCTCTGTGCTGTAATATTAGTGTTACAATATCCACTGGAACGAACTGGTTGTGTAAGTAAGTCAAAATGTATAACCTTGTAATTTATTCTATAATCTTCCCTTCCCCCCCACCCAAATTAACTAAAATTATAGATATATTTCGAAATCATGATATAGTTTTCACTTAAAAGTTTGACTCCTTTTCAGTGCAGCTGCAAATGTGTGCAGGTTAAAGATATCTTAATGAGTAACGTGTAATCTAATAAATTGGAACATTCTGATACCGGTTTGTCACTGTCTAAGACCCCTTGTTGCTGGTAGTTCCTGTAGTTCTGCCTCAGACAAAAGGGAAGGATGTGACGGAATGGTATTCTGTCATTTTTTCTGTATTGCTTTGCCCTCCTCTCTCAAGTGAATTCAGCCATTATTACCCCTTTGCTCAAAGCCTGTTAGAGCATTCCACAATAGAAGGTCCCCTTGTGTTCCTCAAACATGTCTTATGTTTCCTTGGAGAGGGAAATTTGGAAGAGCAATTAAGCATTGTTGTTCGCAGGAAAAAGCAAGACATCTACTGGTATTCTATACTTACAAGAGGCCCTCCTTCTTAGGATCTTTGAATGCTTTAGAAGTATTCATTAAATGTATAGCACTAACTGAAGTATGTACTTTCCACATGTATAATGTAGTAATGGTGTGGATGATTAAACAGAGTCCTGCAAAGGAAAAATGGAAATGACTTGTGTGATTTAAAAGAAACCCCAACCAAGTACGTGGCAGAAAGGGAGGGCAGCTATCATAGTTCTTAATGCTGCTTTGCAGTTTAATATGCTTGGGCATTTGGAAGTAGGAAGCATATTTTGCCTCATTTATTTTTGAGGGAATAGTTGTTGCAACATATATTACTGTTCAGTATAATATTTTAAAGCTTCTATTTGACATACCCGCCAAATCAAGACAAATCAAAATTTTCCTCAGTCAATATTGACTAGGTGGAGCCATCTACCTAATTTAGCTTTCCCACCCCATATTAATGAAGTCATCCCTAAACTGGGGTGCACCATACACCCTTAAACATCCAGGAAACTACAGTTCTATTTTTAATATTTTATGGTTGAACACATTGATATAATACTCATCACACAATTATATTTTAAAGACTTGAAACAAAAATACATGTAACTTGAAATATTTTTTTTAAAATAACCTGACAAAAGGCTTATGCAAGAAGCTCCTAAGAACTTGTCAGAATTGTTTTGAAACAATAATCTGAATTCTTAGATATCTTGTCATTTACCCATCATATCTCAGGCAAACTTTTTCTATTTTGCTGTGCAAGCACTTATATTTTTGGTAGATTCACTGTATTATCCCTGAAACTGAACATGATATTCCTATGAGCCTTGAAAATGTTCCTTTCTCAGATGGAAAGAATAGATAGGACTGCAAAGTCATTTGGAGATGGAGGATGAATTTCAATCATTAATGTTACAACTGAGCTGAGGAATTGTTTTGTCAATCGCTGTGTACTGTGCATCTGAAAAACCAATGGAAACAGAAGGAGTTCAGTTGTCTGGATGAATCTCTGTGGAAACAATACTTCCTCATCTCTATTTAATAGCTTTCAAGAGTTGTGGTTTCACTCTATGGCTGTAGTTTAAGTTAGGTGAAGCAGGTATTTATGCCTTCATGCTGTATATCGATTACTTTTAGAGACTGGTGTTTAATTATTTTCACATTTCCACAACATTACATTCACTTTGCTTAAGATCCCTGTTAGAAATCCCAGTCCAATAAGGTCAAGGAGAGCTCTATTTTTTTTTTTTCACTGCAGCAAGAATTAACTTTCTGTTCTTCATTTAAGTGAACATCAAGGGATTGTCAAGCTTGCATCCGCCAACAGACACTATATAGTTTATCCTGAGGTAAGGTGTTCTGTTTGAGGTTGGCTCTCCAATGGTTTGTTTTTCATGAAGTACAAAGGATTGTCAGTATGTCTGTAAATCAGCTTGAAAGTGTGAGATTTTTTTTCTCTAGTTCTGGATGCAGTACATGCTCACTAATCTAAAAAGCCCTGCATGAGCCTGAGCCTAATTAATTCAGTGATCTGCAAACTCCATGAGTCTTATCATGGCAACAGAAACAGACGATGCTTCTTAAATTTACATCCTCTAGAGTGCACTTAATAGGATCAGATCAGTCACAGAGAAGAATACTCAGTTAAAGAATTTGTTTCTACCAGGAATCGAACTGAGTGTGATTCTTTCCACTTGCAGGCACCTGCAGTTAAAAAAAAAGGATGTTTTCTTACTGAGCATTAGGTTGTCCTGAAATGGGTACAAAATGGCCATTCAGATAAGGAGACCTCAATGAGGAGGAACCATAGCTTTACTGCTCTGTTACTGGCATTTTTCATGAGGCGTTTTATTTCAGTAGCATCAAGAACAATGATGAGCATTTTGAAAATACTGGTGGAAATACATATTACAGCAATCTGAGTGTCTTGAGATAAAGTGAAAAAAACAGGAGTCTGTGAGCCATTTTGTTATTCATTGCATTTTATTTCCATCCTTCTAATTAATTCTTAAGCTTTATTCATTATAAGAAAGCAAGTTACACTTTTTATTTATTTCTTCAGTGTTAGCTGAAAAGGACTAGGACTGCATCCAAATTTTTAAAGTACCAATGAACCAAATTTACTTCTTCATCTTAGAATCTTCTCACAAAAAGTGCAGATGGCAGCACCAATAAATGACTGTCATGGACCAAGATCTTTTCTATGCAAATGACTAATGCTTCACTACAATTCTGTCAGAGCAACAGAAAGAGGCTGCCAAAAAGAAATCATATCATAATCAGTGAGTGTTCCTGATTGTTCACTGTTTGTAGCACATATGGATCCTCTGAAATACAGAACACCTACCTAAAAGAAATACTCAAATCATTATGCATCATGAACTTTTGCATGTGTTTAGAATTTTTTAAGGAAACTATTTGGTCTACAATAAACAGACATATTTTCCCAGTGTCATTACAGCAATAGCTATGTTAAAAAAAGAAACAAAACCCCTCCAAACCAAACCAAAACAAAAAAATAAACAACACATTAGAATCTATGCTTTAATTTACAAAGCAATAATCAAGGCACAGTTTGAAACTCTGCTGCCTCAAGCCTTTCTCATAAGTTTCTTGAAATGTGTCTCTAGTGAGACCCCAATGTCTGCACAGAAATGAAAAATATATTGTTTTGCATAAATTGCAAACATTTAATGGAAACAAAAGATCCTACATGCAGAGTTAACCAGTGATAAACACACAGAATTTTTGAAAGGGGAAAAAGAGTCATTCTATTGAAAACCAATGATGAATTTCTGGGAAGAGGCTCAACGCAAAGATCAAATAAAATCAGAGCATTACTCACACTCTCCTCTAAAATGGAAATACATGCTTAAAGGAATTCTTTCTGTGAGTTCCCTTTGCAATGTAAGAACTGAACACTGCTCCTCTCAAACAGGCATGGATTGAAAATAGGTGGGTTTGACTGGGAATGAGCTTTGAGATTCTTAGTTAACATTAAAACTACATCACAAAGATTGTACTACAGAAGTAGTATAGGAAAAAAGCATTTCTTTGCATTTTCCAGAAACAGAAAGGACTTGAGAGGGAAGAACCTACTGCTGTAGAATTCACTAGCCTCAGTAGTTCAATAGCTAAGTTTACTGTATGTTTTGGCACTGTCTGTAACAAAGGCCATTTCCCTGTATATCATGTTAATAGTTTGGGTTACTTGAAGGTATCTGTCATTCAAGATTTTACAAGCAGGCAGGCCTCCAACAGATAAGAGATTTTAAAGCTAGATTAAAACCCTACAATCATTTTGCCTGAAGTAACCTATACAGATTATTTCACACTCTTCCAACAAGTCATCCCATCTTTGCATACAGATTTGAATTTATAAAGTTCTTTGTTCCAGTTTGTTGTGATGTTCAGCGTGGAATTTACGTCTCGTCTGACTATGTCTAGTTCTGCATTTTGCATTCACTGAATCATGTTGGATTTTGTTTTGTTAGAGTAACAAATCATCCTCTTTTTTCATAGTACATATTCCTACACTCTTCACAAATCTGGTTTTAATCCACTTTTACATAAATAAATCAAATATAGCAGCTTACATCCTGATGGAGAATGCATCTGCATCTCAACCTGTTCTGCTGTGTGTGAATTTTTTCCTTTGACAAATTTATTTTAAACTTACTGCAAATAGTGTTCCACTCATGGCTTCATTATTGCACATAATGAAATTGTCTTTTGATTCATCTCACCTAATGTTACTCAGTGTAAGGGTACGTATCTATTCTGAGCTGGTCAGGGTTCCCTCTATAATTAAAGGAGAAGGAAAAGTAATTCTACAATGTCAATCATCCTATTTTAAGAAGAATGACTCGCCCTCTGGAATATTTGTATCTCTCTTAACTATACAAGGAGCCCAGACTGCTGGTTAGGTTAGATTTCTACCTTTCAGGCAGCTACAATAGGTGAAAAGATTCACAAATATATGGTAAGTTATTTCTATTCCTTTGCATAAGACAATTTAATTAAATTAATCAAATCATATAGATAAATCAGATGGAAAAAAGCCTGCTTTAAAAATCTTTTTGAGACTTCAGCTCTAACGCCCTATCTTTTTCTGTGGCACCTGAAGGTTGTGGTTTGTAGAGAAGATTACAGTGCAAGTAATTACTGTTTATATTTTTTGACTATTTAGACTCTGATGTCTGTTTTGCAACATTAGTGTCACAGAACTCTGATCTCCTTTGATACTTCCAAGTTTGTTATAATACAAATAGCTAGAAGGAGGTTTCTTTAGAGACTTAAAGATGCTTAAATACCTGCATCAACAGTGCTGCCCTGTCACCTGAATTTATTAGTGGTGTTCCTCTTTACCTGGGAGTGTGTTGCTGTGTGGTCCTATCTATTGCTATACTTATTTGGATGCCTAGATATCAGCTTCTTAGAGTGCATTAGCAAAGAACTATCTAAAGTTACTCTCAGATCATGAATTGCACACAAACACTTGATGAGTCATTTCCTTTATCACCAAATTTCAGTGGCAGTCCTGTACTTGTAAATTTATACGTATCATTCCAGTCTTTCTGCAACAGAAATGAGGAAAGCAAGTTCTGCTGTTCAAGCCCTGGCAACCATGTCTAATTGTCCAAATCTCAAGTACTCAGAGTAGATCTGCAAGTATTGAAGGCATTGTGACAGGCTCCCCAAGAAACCAAAAGTAAACACAAAACATTCCTAGCATAACCAGTTCTGAATGCTTTAATTTCTTAAAAATTAATCTGGAAAATTTCCCAGACCATACATCTGTCATGCTAAGTTACAGAGGCTGAAGTCTAAGGGAGAAGCACTGAAGAGGTTCATTCTTCCTCTCTCTTTCATCTTTCCAGCATGATTATTCTTCCATCCCACCCACCTGAAATGTTTCCTGGCTACCTGGCAGTTCTAAGCATGAACACCTCTAGTCTAGCTAGAATTCACTGTGCTGGTAGATGCTGTTTTCAGTCTGTTTGTCTAATGTTATTCATGTGCACTGTCTAACATCTCATGGGCTACTATTTGTAGCTGGGGTCTGTGACAGAGGGAACAGGAGGCAATGTATTTGTTCCCCCCCACCACCCTGGTAATTCTTTTAAAGTATCTGCATAATTTGGTTTATTTTAGCCGTCTCTTAAAGGCAGCTGTGAGACAGTAAATTACAAGTAATCCTCAAGTCATCCCAAAATCACCAGCATTCAGCTCTGATCTCACTTTTGCAGGTTCTACATCAAATACAATCTACTCTTGATTGTCTCCAGTTTCTGTGGCCAGAATCACACACATAAGGTTTAGACGCATACAGATCCTCCTAATGTGCGCAAGTTGCTGAGAAGTAGGTTGTTTTGTTTCTTTTCATCGATATCCAATCTTATTGGTCATAATTGAATATAAAAAGACTTATTAATTTTCCAGTTTGTGCATTTTTTTTTTGTTTTTAAGTACAAATTTGCCTTTAGAAAAGTTTTTTTAGTTATTGAGATGGATGTGGAGAATGTCATAATGCTACAAAAATGTTCTAAGCTCTACTGCCAAACACACTAATGTTCCATCTTAACACCAAATTAATTGTGTCGCGCTGACAGGTACTTAAATGGTGTTTGTGTGTCGTTCCCTTGTCAGTCCAGTTCATCAGACACAGAAGGATCTAAAATGAGGATATGTGAGAAGTTTAGGTACAATAGTCAATTTAGTCTTTCAGTTTTAATCATTCATAATCCAGTTCTTAAAAAAGCTTAAACTACTCGGAACGATTATTCTTTTTGTTATATTATTATGATTTCTTATAATATTATAACACAAGTTATTACTTACACAAGATAACACAAGTTGTAAAACTGCTGTGAGCCAAAGAGCTTTACTTTAAAAACAGTGAGTTGTGTTAGACTCAGAGCTTCAGCCTTGACTGACTCAGTTGTAGCCTTGTTTGGATGATCTTGAACAGAAGGATTTTGTGATTTTAAAAAAAAAATTAATTAAGTCACTTATGCTCTTTTTTTTTTTTTGGGTAAGACCTTTTGGAGAAATCTGTAGACATACACAGTTCTGATGTCTCTAGTTCAAGAGCTGCAGCTTCAAAGTGGACATGTCAGCCCCTGTAAAATGAATTGAGGAAACAAAACTATTTTCAAGTGTCTATGCTTCCCGTATAAGCAATATGTATATAGCTATAAATACATATATAAACTCCACACACTGACTGCTGCCAACAGTCACTATGAATGAAATGCAGTGAGAACAAGCAAAGAAAGCTTGGTTGCTGTCTTATGTTTAACCATTTTGTTACACCCGTTTGTTTTAAATCCACAGATGTACAATTTCCCTTTCACGATGAATTCCCTTTAGTGGCACATATTAAAATGATTTAAATATTTAGTTCCAAAGCTGTATTTCTGAAATTCCTGCTCACATCTCATCTAGTAAAGGAATTTATATTTCAGAAATGTCGTAATCTGGCCATAAATTTCCTTTACAACTGCAGCGCTATTTTCTAAACTGAAACAATGCCTTGCTTTACCAAGCTGCACCAGGGGAGGTTTAGGTTGGACATTAGGCAAATGTTTGTTTACTGAAAGGGTAGTCAGGTATTGGAACAGGTTGCCCAGGGAGGGGGTTGACACACCTTCCCTGGATGTGTTTAAAGATCATTTAGACGTGGTGCATAGAGATCTGGTCTAGCAGTGACCTTGGTAGAGTGGGGTTAGCGTTTGGACTTGGTGTTCTCAAGGGTGTTTTCCAATCTGAATGATTCTATGATTCTAAGATCAAGGAACTTGTTGCTTCTAATGCAACTGCTGTAAGTGATTTAAACCAGCAGAACACAGCTAAAGGTAACATATTGGATTGGAATTCACCCAAATCTTACATGGTCCTAAACCTCACTACAGAAATGATTTACCTGAGATTATTTTCACAGTGTGTTTTGATCTCCTGTTCTATTTTTGGAAATGGCCACCTTAGTAATGAAAGCTGACAGCAATGAAAATCTCCATTTGCATCAAAATACCCTGAGTGGTGAGCCACTAGGTAGAGAGCAATTTGAGATGCCGTTTCAACACCATCCATTGAATCAACCTGTATTTACCAAGAACTTCTACCAAGAACTTAACTGTAGTGAAGGTTTAGGGCGGTACTTTAGCGGCTTTAAAAATGTTGGAAAAACTTTCACCACAACCAGCTGGCATTAAAGTTCCCAGATTTGGTAAAGGTTACTTCTTTAATGTCACTTTATAGGTATTTTAATAAGTAGACATACAAAAAAATCTACACAAGTAATAATACAAAAGACCCATGTTTTCATTACCAATAAAATGAGTGAATGGATGTTTGCAATGTTCTGCTTTGTATGTAACTTTACTTGGCAACAGAGACAATATTTATAGTAAAGTCTATCACCGCTTATTAATGTTATACATTAGACTATTTTCCTACTACAAAAATGATATGTTAAAATATGCTGAAATGTTTTCAAATAAATGATCTAACAATTTATTAATTGTATTTCATTGTTTCAATGCTAAAGCATGACAAACTGCTGAATAAAGCAATGTAAATATATTTTTTCATCTATCTTAATTGTTTTAAGCATTTATGGAGTCCTAATGAAGCCTGTGGGGGCAATCTCCTACCTTGTTTATTTAAAAATTGCTAAAAAACTTTTAAGCCACGATTCTCAAGTAATTTATATAAAAGCAGAGGACTAAGCGATTAATTTGTACTATCCATAGTTTTGCATTCCTGATTGCAAAATACCCTCCATATAAGGTAATTTCTTTTTGATGGATTATAAGAATGCTTGGAGATATAATGCTGCTAGATTTAAATATATAGTAGGTGTGTATTTTCTTCAAAAATTATTTAGTACCTTTCAGTTATTGAACTGACTATTTTTCCTTCTGGTGACTCTGCTGAGACTATACACTAATTATATAGACCATACCTTTTAAACCAGCTGAATATATTTCCTCATAACGAAGTGTGAAATTTGAAAGTGGAATAGTTATACACTGGAGGTGAATATTCTTAGGACAATATTTTAGGCTTCAGTCTGATGATGTCACAGGTGAATGATATCACATTGAGATGACATCACAGTCAGGACTGCAGATATCAAAGTCAAATGATGTCACAGACAAATGATATCAAAGTCAGGATCAATGGCATCACAGTCAGATGATGTCACAGCCAGGAATGAAGATATCACAGGCAATCATTAGAACTCCGTGAGAGCTCAGCCTCTTAGGGAATCCATGTCAATTGCATGGTTGGTAGGCTTGTTATTGCCAAATAACTTACATGGGGGCTGAGGATGGAAGTGGATGCAGCACTACTCTTTGAAGGCAATTTGTGAGTACTCCGCAACTTTTGGTTTCAGTTGATTTTATTTTTGATCCATCTGGAAGGCATGTAAATACTCTTGCTTTCATTGATAAATTAATAACAGTTTAATATTTTCAATGTCTCTAAATAATTTTTAATATGAAAATTATCATCATCAAACAAGACCAACTAATAATTAGAAACGTGAGTACCAAACAAGTGTCCCTAGCTAGTTTAATAATATCTTTTGGAATATTTCAAAGAATAACATCTAATTCTTATGAAGCACTACTTCAGAGTTCGCTGATATTTAATGAGTTTCATTTGTTTGATCATAGTTCTCTATGTCCCTTCTGATATTTATTGTTATTTACATAGGTATACTTATGTGTGTTTTCATTTCTATCTCTACAAAGAAACTGAAGTAAAGCTAATTAGATGTATGAAACCTGTTGTCATTTTCCAAAATAGATCAGCACAGAGCAATGATATGTGCTCAGAAATGGTCTGCTGTCCTTGTACTAAGGGCCACATCTTGGTGGAACAACAATTGGGGTACCGCATTTTTACTTACCCTGAGTCTCTCAGGTAAACCTTAGGCCTGAGATACAGGTCTAGACTCATCCTATCTGAAATAAGGTTACATGATTTGTGGCGGTAACAACTTGAAATGACTAATGCTAAAGGGAGAGAAAAGTATAAATATCTGCTCAACAGGGCTTGTTGGTCTTGATGGAACTTGGTTGCGACGATCTTAAATCTCTCTTCCAACCAGATATTCTGTGTTTCTGTAACTCTTTGAAAACTACATTGTCATGCTTGCAGGACCACACTTGTGACAAGAGCCAAGCAAATTCAGACTTGAGATGAAGCACTCATTTTAAATTATTAGAATAAATAACTATTGGTACAACTTGCTCAGGATATCAGTGATTTTTGCAGTACAGTGTGTGATTATCATAAGCATGGTAGGATATTTTTCTGACAGCCTTCTGGTTCAAATACATTGATTCAGAGAAGTCAGCTAGCATTTATATTCAGTTCAGAGGAACATGATGGTCCCTTTCTGCATTGTATTTCCCTCTAAAAAGATCAAATTATTCTGACTTTATTTATCACTCTTGCAAGTTTTGTTTCACCTGGAAAGCTCATTGAGGTGATACATTTTTGAAATATGTCTGACGAAGAGCTTTGGAATGTGTTCCAATCCCCAGTCAAGCACACTAGGAATGCTCCTTGTGACAATTATTTTCCACTGACGTCCATTTTTTGAATCTGTCAGTTGGCCAGTTCATTAATGTCTAACCAAATCCACAGTCTCTCACATTTATACAATTACTACTAACAATGGAACTTGAAATCTCATCAAAAAATGAAATTACTTTTATCTGAAAAGACATATTTTCTTTAGACTCATGCTGACTGGAATTATTATATCTTAATTCTTTGACAACCGAATTTGCTATCAACTTTTTCACAAGCTTTCTTTATGTTAAAATGTTAGTGGTCTATTATAGTCTGGGTTGCTTCACTTCTCCTTTTTTCCCTACTGTTGTAATAATCCTACACTTCTGGAATTTCCATTCTGTTGAGAGTAACCTCTAGTAGGCTATGTGCTCAAGCATTTGTATATGCTGATAAAAAAATAATATCCCTTGAAAGGTTCTGACTGCATTAATTTCTAGCACAGCATACTAGAAATACTCCATTAATGTTACATGTCTTCAGCTTTTCTCATAATTCTTTTCCCTTCATGACTTATAATTTACATTAATTGAATTTATTTCCATTTATTTCCATTTTCTTATTGATAATTCATAAATCAACATAGAGTTTTTGGCAGAAATAGTAAATAGTAGCCAAAGTTATTTTTATTCTTGATTATGTTCTTAAAATTTCTTAAAATTTACCCATGTGATGTTATATATTTCTATGTTTAAGACTGCATCCTTCATAATTTATTCCAACTTCTTGGAATATGCCTGAATACATATATATGTTAGTAATGCCTGTGTGTGGCACTTGATATGAAGCGACAACTTTAGAGACCTTTTTCTAATCCCTCTGGACATCTGCAATTATAACATCTCTGCCATGTAGACTGTCCACCACCTCTTAGTTATCCCAATTTAAGCAAAATCACTGTCTTTAGTGTCACCCAGATTCACAAGATAAGAATGTTTAATGAATATATTTGATGGAGGGTAATTTCATCTTCCAGAAAAAGGTTACATCCTTATATAAATGGACTCAGTGATTTTATGCATAATTTGGTGTGAGTCCCTAAACTTCTAGAGAGGAGACAAATCTTTAGTGAACATCTCATCTGCAGTCCCTTTGAAAATCACAAATACTCTCTCTGTTGTTCATGCAGCTGTGTAAGTACAAAGACAGGTGTGACAACCTCGGATTTTGCACAGGAATCTTATATTTGTGTCACAATAAGAAAACCTTTATCCTTGGGAAACATATCTTATAAGCTCACAAATATGTGTTTTATTATATAGAGATGAGGCAATCTAAGATGTAGAAACAACATATTGGACACGATTATTAAAAGAAATAGAAAGACACAACTTTAAGCTGTGAAAATAAGAAAAAAGATTGTAAGTAAAAATTCAAGTACTAGTTTTAAAAAATTAATAAGAAAAAATATTTATTCTTACTATGAAAGAACTAAACTATCCAATTTTATTTGTTCTATGTCACATTCGATCTGTTGGCTTTCTTTTGTCATTTCTCACTTAAACGCTGTAAACTCAGAAAGCGCTAAACTAATATTCTTTATGTAGTGTTACGCATGCTATAAAACAATATTATTTTACCATGTCAAAGATGTTTGCACCATTTGGAGTACATCTATCATCAAAACTCTATTAAATAGTGCCTTTCTATCTTCAGCTAAAACAAACTGTTTACTTATATTTGCTCAGTGTTTACTTTACAAGAGGTAGAAGACCCAAATACAACAGTAAAATAGGTGTCTTGGGATATAGCATGGGTCAAAAAATTTAACCCAAGGAAGAAGGTCTAATCTTATAGTTGTAAGAGAAGACTTTTTTTTCCTTTCCCAAGTAAAAGGCAGCATTATAACATTATTCATATCTCACATGGTGTCCTAACAACTCCTCTATTCAAGCCGAAAGGGTTATATTCCCTTTGTTGCAAAGTATTAAATTTGTCCCTTGGGATTAGTGTGTAGGCAGTTTTAGAGGATGAAACAGGATTAGATAAGGTTTCTTACCAAGAAAGAGTTCTGAAATGGTGCTGTAAAACCCTCTTGTGTTACATGTGCTGAAAAATAACCCGTGTTTTAACACTTTGAATCACAAGTCAAATTTTAAAAATTATTAGTTGACAAAATGTTTATTTAAAGGGTTTTATGAAAGGTAAAAATAGTACACAAGGGGGAGATGGGAGGGGAAAAGACAGTGGTATTTGATTGTATTTGATTTTTAATTTTTTTCTCTACCATTTATAATTGGAACTATATTCCAAAGGTTGATACAAAAATTATAGCAATTCTACTTATTTCCTAAAATATTCAGTACATTTCTACATTTCTTGCTTTGATGTGGAGAACAAAATATTTTACCTTTACAACTTAAAAACTGAGCCAAACAATTTCAGTCTAAAAAGCATCAAAACCTAAATGTGAAGGAGAGTCCTATGAAAGAGCCAGTGGTTCAGCTGTGCTCTACTCACTTGTATGTAATGAAGACTTTCAGGAGTTTGAATACTACATATTCAGTGAGCATGATTTAGTACTCTCTACTTTAAAAAAAAATCTACTTTTGAAGAATGAAACCATTCCTAATGAATACCACAAGGATTATTACCATATGTATATTAAAAAGTAGGACAGTTTACATGGAGTACATGTTGCTTTTACCTAATGAGTTGACAGGAAAAGGCAATTCCTTCTCTTTATCCTTTAAATTTCCACAGGCCTTGTGGTCTTTGACTCCATCCTTCTGTTCTTTATTAACTTTGCTGCAGGAGGACTAGAGAAATTTACTTTAGTAGCCATCAATGGTATCCTATTATAGGCCAATCAAGCCTCTAAAGAGTGATAAATTTCCATCCAAGATTGAAGTGCACTGCACTACACATATAATAACCTTGCTGGCTTATGGCCGTAGTTACATGACTGTGGAAACCTGAGGTTCTTTCTTGCTTCTCCCACTGTACAGCTCTTTTCCATTCCTATAGTCTACCGTGTTCACAGTGAGTACAACGTTTGCCTGCAGAAAGTCTACAGAAAGGTGTCAAGACTATTGGCAGTGTCAGTGTAAAGCTCACTTGAAGAGTGAACTGTAAGATGCATAGCAATTTGTATGTTCTCTGTATTGAAATCTCTCATGCTCAGCCATGAACTGGGTACATCATTCCTGAATGTGAAGGCCTGGCATGACCAAATACATTTTTATAGCTTCAGGAGTATAATTATTCAAAAAATGTTTAATATAAGATAGTATAAGATCTCAAAGAGCTATTCTGACACTCATATTACTGTTGAATCTGTTCTTTTCCCTCTCTTTAAATCTATTTAAAATAAGAACTCCAGCATATTGGCATGAAAAGAACAACAACATCACCTGCAATTAGAAGTTTTTCTGCACCTACACAAGTGAAGCTGTGTATTTCAGAGAGCTCTGCCTCTGCTGCTCAAATGTATTCTTCACAAGATGTAGCAAATGAAAGCTAAACTTTAAATATTAATGAAGATCGGTGAGGAAAAGATGCTCTGTTGCTTAGTGTTCCATGCATTCAACAAAATTCAATGTATTTTAAAACCAGTTGGGTGACTTGCCCCTTTTTACATTAAGTTAGACACAGCAAGATGTGACTCCTTCCCACACAAGGCTAGTGGATCATAAAAATGTAAATCATTAATGAAGTTAAGTGGCTTTAGGTTTGTAATTTTCAAGGCACAGATAGAAATGATATGCTGTTATAATTCATGGACCATTAGGAGACATATATTACCTTAATGTAATGCTCTGAAATTGCTACCTTGATTTTTTCTATAGCTGGAAGAAAGCTCACTTTTTAAAAAAAAAAAAGTAAAAAAATCACCCAAGAATGCTTCCAAGTCTGTAACTTGGAAACTTTTCTCTGCCTATCACTGAGATGACATAATAACGTTAGAACTTACAGTCCCTGTGCATTTCAACAGGCCCCTGCAGCCAGATGTAAGTCAGGAAGTGCAGCCTCATCTGGTTTGGTGGAAGTTTTGAGGTACGGTGTAAAACACATTATGAGGTTTATCACAAAGTATTTTTCAGAGTATTTCCTCAGATCCATTAGCAAAAATGATAAAATGATAACAACTGCAATGGTGGCAGGCACTGTGGGATAAGTGGCACCTGTATTGAAGACTCAGGCTCAAACTCGTGTGCTCTGCATCATTTGTAACATGATGACCAGTATATATATTCCCCTGGCACTGGCAGTGTTTGGATTTCAAGGTGCATCAGTCCCTCAGAATAATCTCCTCTCTATCCTTGGGAATTTTAATTATAGCCACAGGAGTATTTTTTGATATCTCATTTCAGCTCTCCAAAATGAGGCAGGAAATGGTGTGTTATTAGGAAAAAAATGCCCACGTACACTCTTCTTCCCTTTGCAAATGCTTATAGAACAAAACAAAGTTAGTTGATATTCACGCTATAAATGTCTGTGCTACTGTCATACAGTGCAGTATGTGAACAAAATAATAAAAGATGATCTGTCAACAAGCTGCTCTCTTAAGTTGGTAATTATTTTGAATGACATCGTATCACATCTAAAATAAATTTAAACAGTATCAGCAAAGTACAAATACGACAATATCACACAGCTAGAATTAACAGCAATAGCTCTCATTCTAGTCAATACTTTTTGTAATATTTGGTTATTGTTTGGAAGAAAATGACTACCACCCAACAGTTTTCACATTAAATATAGACAAATAGTTTAAATTAAACATATGATATTCCATCATTTTACACAGGAAGTCATATTTATATATTTAGGCATTTAATTTCTTGAATTACAGGACACAATGGAAGTAAAGATATTCCTATATTTTCAAGTTCTCTTTTGATTGGTAAGGGACAGTGGAGGCCCATCTGTTTTGCAGCAAAGAAAGCCCCAAACCATCTGTGTAGAACCACATGCCAGCTAAAACACAGAGATATGCACAGTTTTTTGTTATGAAAAATTTTGCAGTATTTTTTTCCTGTATTAGTGTGAATAAATTAGCAACAACTAAATTAAAGAAATCTTCTGAGAACATATTAACTTTCTAGTGCACACAGGAAAATGTATCCATTTAGAAGTCATGAAACATTCATTGGCAGAATTTGTTCTTCTGATTTTGTTATTATTAAAACAGATAAATCTTTATGTGTTTAATATAAGTGTTTTTATTAGCATGGTAATTGAAGTTCATTCACCTGAATTTTAGCATTTGTTTGCGGACTTTTCTTGAGAAAAAGAATAATTGCATAATTACAGCCACGCTTCCATATTGGCCTAATAATAACATTTAAAAACTTGGGTCCATGTGTTTCCTTTCTGTCTTAAAAATAACATTGACAAGCCAGAAGAGAGGAAACTCACCCATAACTGACTACAGCTTTGGCTAACCTGCAGTTTTACAGCACCTACCATTTAAATTGGTTTAACAAGAAGATGGATATGGCTCATAATCACCCAAATGAATAAACAGTGAGAACTGTGCAGATTTCTGTGCCTCACTTGCCCTCACACAGGCACTGTGTTCTGTGTCAAGCAGAAGTAGCACTGTGAGCTCTGTTGACAGTTCATTAATGTTCAATATTTTCTTGGCATTAAAGCAGTCTTAGCCAAGTGGGCAGCAGTGGTCCTGAGAACTTCTTGTCTTTGAAATAACTGCAAAACAAAATGCTGAAATAAACAGCCGTGTGTAGTTTCTGGACATATTAGTGGCCATGTGCTGGCAAAGTAATTGCCGGCTCTCAATTGTTTTCAGAGGCTAAATAAAACATTTTTTTGAAATAGAAAAATAAAATTGGGATTTAGCAAAGTGATTGGGCTGCATCTACATAAATGTTTGCTTACCAGTCCTGAACACTAGGGAATTAAAAGACGGACCCTGGATTTTATTCAGAACATCTTTCCGCTAAAGATAGTTGAGCTATTGTAGTCCAGAACATACAATTTCTTCAGCACCAAGCTTTGACAAGCATGCTTTTGAGGAAGATACATGATGTAAAGAGCAGATATTTTCCAAGTTAAAAAGACCATCACATCCTTTTGTATGGATTCTCAATGAGAAGCCAGACATCAGAAGCTTCTAGACTTTGTTAAAACATTAAAACCCTTTCTTGGTTTCAAACCTTCTGACTTGGACAGTGTAAGGACCAAGGAAAAGATCCAAGTTATTGTTTTCCATGTTTCTAGACGTCTTGTTCTATTCTTTTTTTATTATTCTGGAGTTTTTTTACCATGGACTGCTAGAGATCGGTTTTTAACAAAAAAACTCCTCATTTAGAAGTGATCTCTGAACTTCATTTAGCAGACTTACAGCATCAATAAGGTTTTGTGTTTGCACCCAAGGTTTAGAATGCTGCTGTGAAAGTAAGACAGCATTTCAGTAATAAGAAGTCTAATATTTATGGTTTTCATGGCTACTATATTATAATCCCAGTTCCTTTTAGTAAACAAACGTACTTATTTTAATGTTTTTACTCCTTTCCTTCATGTATGGAGCAATCGATCTGTCAACACTTATCTTCATGTCTTATAATGATGCTACTTAAATCCCAATTCTGTTGATGCTTACTTTATGGTAGCAATCATTACATAACTTGTTAAGTCTTCATAGAATCATAGAATAGCTTTGCTTCGTTCATGAAAATGGAGTAGGTATACTAGCGCAACATTTGGTAAAGAAATGGTTGTTAGTACAGAAAACTATGAAACAGCAACCATTTACTATCAGAGGATGCTGTGATACAGACTTCGTTCTGATGTATCTGGAGCTAACTCCTCATAAATATGAAGTCTGTATGAATCGGTTGGATACGTTAGTGGAGAATCTCACCATGTAACAGCATCCAAAGGATCCATCCATCCTATTATAGGCCAATCGATAGCTCATTTCTAAGCATAATTTGGTGTTTGCAAAATCCTGTCTGCCATTGCACCACGTGCAATTGGGTAGGCAGCACTCAGCGAATGCAGAGTTTCATGTTTGACAGCTGGCATCCATGCCCAAACTTTATCAAAGATTCTAGTTTTAAAGAGATCCATGCACTGATTACTTACTGGTCTACTTGCAGATCATTTAATTCTTACAGAATATTAGCACATTATTTTGACTGGGAGCACTGGTACGGATTTGGATTTGTTTTACAGTGGTTGTATTTCAAATCAACATGCAGCCCAGCAGATGTAAAGATATTGAACCAGATGCTTTACTGTCTGTTCTCAACAAAAATATAAAACTCAAATGTCCAGCCAGTTAGCATATTTTAAAGATGCTTAAATAACAGCAGCAAGTTTATGATTGGGGTTTGAACATTTCATAATGGTTTTTCTACCTTGGCCTGTGAGAACACATCCCAGGATATAGTATCTTTGCATTGGATATGTCGATGAATTTTGTATATATGCTGTGCTGCTGCAAACCTGATTGAATGCTGAATTCATTGATTTTCTTGCTGAAAGGCATAGACTCTTAGCACTGCTTTAGGTCTCAAGGTATTATTCTGTGGCAGTGAAAAGTAAAGGAAATGTGAATGCACATAATGGTAGCTATGAACATACATTTAGAGCAAAGGTAGATCAACGGGCTCCTATATTCAATAGTAGAGTTCCCAGACAGATACAAGGTGAATAACTTTTGCCAGCAGTGGCTCTTGCTGCTCCAAGTGAATTGTCTATGGGTTAACAGACCACCAAATGAATTTCAATGTTTGCAGTTCTTCATAAAGATAAATGGGACCAATTCTAACATGATAAACTAAACTGAACAGATTTCAGAAAAGTAGCTTCTTTCAAGCAAGATATATAGCATTATCTTCTTGTCTAACACTTTTCATTAGGCTATACAAGATAACTTTGTGATCCTATAATTATTTTTACATTCATTATTTTAGAGTGTGTAGAATTTCCCCCCTCTTGCTAAATAATGAATGACCTATTTTGAACTATACAAGAGATTTGAAAGGAGAAACTATTCACACATGAAGGAGTTTGGAAAAGCTGTGATTTTCTGCTTGACTTAAAATCAGTTTATGATTCAGTTATAAGAAGGTTAATCAGTCTGAACTAAAATGGAAAAGAATATACATAGAAATGCAAAAAGAGATCATTATTGTTTCAGAATAATATATTTATATGTGTACAAAGTGATGAGACATTTACTGTTCCTATCGTGAAACCTCTAAGAGTTTTATACTTGCTATCTTTGGTTACCCGTAACTGAGGAACACTGCATTCAAATGAGACCCTGTTTTGCAATATGGCAGCTCCTGAGACTTTATGACACAAAAACATATGAATCAAATAAGGAATCCACCTAGATCTTGACAATATTGCTTTAAAAGGAAATTAACAGAAATGATTTTAATGCAATAGCAATTAGCAAGCTTGACATAAGAAATAAAATGCCAAAGCAGACAAAATATTTATGTGTTAAAAAGCAAACTTATTTCAAATTTCAGCTTCCATTAACATTTATTCCCCTAAATACAATTAGATTTCTTTTTCAAGGAAGACTATAATGTCAAGTCTCAAAAAATACTCTTTTTTGAAGACTTCTTTACAAAACACAAAGTCTAATGAGATATTTACCTGTATTAGTCAAGACTATACCCACATACCCACAGTTTAAGTGCTTGTTAAAGCCTTCCAGTCATTCTAGGCTCAGGGAAATAGTGTCCAAATGTACCATATTTAGCTTCTATCTCAAATTCTCCCGAGCTGTCAATTTAGGTGTTAAAGAGACCATTTGTAAAGCTTGGCTGGGAATTGCCATTATTGACTGGAATGTGTGTTTATCATTACATTCAATGATGAAAGTGGAACATGTAGCATATGAATAAATGTCAGCAGATGTTTCTTTTAAATGGCCTGATTTCAACCTCCTGTTGTTTGTCTTGAATACAAATATTAAAAGAGAGAAAAAGGCAGAAATTTTTATGACATAAGTGCAAGGGTAGTTATATTAAAAAACAACAAAAATAATGATGAAAGTCACAGAAGAACGAGGAAAGTATAATTAATAAGAAGTATGTTGACGCTCTCATGCTACTATCTGGTTTGATATTATAAAAGATACAAGAACAGCAGTTCAGTGTGGGCTATATCACTCCATAGTCACTCCATAAGGAAGACTCACAGAATCTATTCTCAGGAACACATTACATGGAGTTCAATAATGTTTTTAATTTTGTAGCACTGTTAGAAAACTCTTTGCTTCAACACAAAGCACTGAGAAAAATGGGGTCTCTATACGCATTATTTGTCTCCACAGAAGCAAATATTCCCTTTAAAACAGTAATAATTCTTAGAGTCCTTGAAAGATTCTCACCAATTCCAACAGGTAGCACCACAGCAAAATTAAAATTGGCATTGTGTGGGAATGGAACTGAAGGTTTTACAGACCTCTTCTTTTTTAATCTTTTTCTTTAATCAATAAAGTTATATTAGTATAAAA
This sequence comes from Upupa epops, assembly GCA_013397515.1. Lineage (NCBI taxonomy): Eukaryota > Metazoa > Chordata > Aves > Bucerotiformes > Upupidae > Upupa > Upupa epops. Next base: position 522,216 of record VZRI01003148.1, read on the forward strand.
AATTAGTATTAAACTGTCTGCTACTAGAATAATTTTCTGCTGCTCTCCCTCTCATGGTGGTGTCCCATTGAGCTCCATGGGACTACCCTGACAGTAAAATAATGCTCAGTGTGAAGAGTGAAGGCAGAATCTGGCAGGAATTAGTATGCAGCACTGTAAACTCAGCAGTATTCCAACTGAATCAATAAAGTGAACAGAGACAAAATCAAATCAGCCTTGTGTTTACTGGAATGTGTTGCATTTTGTATCTATCTAAATGACAATATGCTATCGCGGTGTTGAATATCTGAGGCTCTCTGTCTTTACCAAGTGATGCAGGTACTCAATGCCATTGTAAATCTCCATTTCAGTAAACATAATAGCTTTATCATGATTGTAGTGCATATACATGTGCTACAAGAAATCTACTGGTTGGAGAGGGGATTTAGGAAAAAACCAAATCCTACTTTCTTTTGATGCAAGTCATTGCTTCAAAACCTCTCTATTAAAGGATATATTTTATACCTTGAACACTAAAATGCTAAATGTATGGTACACTTCTATAAGACTGTATGTAACCACTGTAATGGATTAATATTTTGTAATTCCTTCAAAATGTCAAGATTATCTCAAATTCCTATCTGGAAATATTTTATGTATTTCCTAAGAATTTCATGAAAATCACATGTGAACTTTTACTCAAGATAGAAAGGCTCCTTTGCTGTGCTCTCTTCTCAGCTGACCTTTCATATTGATCATATCCTACTTATAGCACATGGAAAAGCATCCCCTATCACCTGGACAAGATAATGATTTTTACAAGTGTAACTGTATGGATGGCTGTAACAGAGGAGCAATACATACCTTTAGTACTGAAGGTAGTGTTATTTTGCACTGTCTTCACAGTTCAAGGATGTGTCCTTTGCCAGTTTGTCTGGTGGAATCTGCTTATCTGGTCTGGCAATAACAATTTTGGCCAGCTGCTTACTAGAATAAAAGGAAAATTCTGCTACTTTTATTCACTTTTTCCTTTGATAAGTTCTAAAAAATATGTTTTAATATGTGTACTGTATCACAGTTAAGAGAAAAGCCCAGTTTACAAAAGAAAATATAAGAAATAGCTTTCAGGCCTATGATTTTTGAAAAATAACCTCTAAATCTTTCTTTAACTGAGTACGAAATTACTTAGTGCTCATATAAAGTAAAAGTAAACTGCTCTACCTCCATTTTAGAAGTGTTGCATTTTGGGGGTAACACATTCAAGCAGTGATGCACTCAAAACTCACTTTAAGGAAATTAACTTCTCCATGTCTAGCAGTGTACTAGGATTGTGATGAGCTGAGAGTTATGAAAATATTTGTAGGCCAGCATAGAATATTAGACATATGTGGTCTGTGTATATATATATATATATGTATGTGTATGTATATATATATAACATTATATATATATTTGACAATAATTCTTATTGAAAAAAATTGTTACCTGACTTGTAATAGCAAGTAAGAAAGCAAAGCAAGATTAACAATTGAATTACCTTGGTCTCCATTCTGCAATTTAATAAACAAATCAATAATGTTATCTCTATAATTTCATTCCAAGAATATCATGGTAGTTGTTTTTGCACTTCATACACTACAACATTTCCTCCTAAGATGTTTTCAGAATGTTTACAGTCATTTCTGTTCTGAGGCCTGGATTCATCAAAACACTGAGCTTATACTTAGCATTATTTCCACAGCACGAGTAGTATATTTATATGTATGTATAAATGTTTTCTGGAATGGAGTTGGTTATAAACATGCAAAATGATTTGATGAATTTGAAACAAAACACAAAAATCCAAAATAAATTGGCAAAATATATTTTTTGGAGTATCCTCAAGTAAGAACATGTTCACATGATTTAAAGTCAGGATGTACAAATGTATGCATTAGGATATGCTCTCTGGGCTTAAAAATTATTTAATGTAAGATGATCTACAGTATTAAATGTAGCCTTCTTTGCATGTTCAACCTTCAGCAATCTGTAGGTAGTGTTGACATTCAACAATCAAAAGACAAGGAAGAATTCTGAGAGGGAGGCTGTATTTTCTGTATCTGCTTAGATCTTGGCACATTTGCTTTTCAATTGCTCCTCAGCCTTCAGATAAGATTGAAACCAAACTTCAACCTTTCAGCACTCTGCACACTTCACACATTCCTTCACTTCAGCAGTTAACTCTTACCTCCTTGAACAAAACCAAAACACACACACAAAAATCCTTCCATGTTCTCACTTCTAAAAAAAGCAGTGATGTAGGTCAAGGTCACTTGAGAACGACTTAAATTTCTCTTTATTTTTCTTCTCCTGTAAGTTATTTCACTTCCTCTTCTGCCACAGAGGTTTTCCAAATGTTTATTTGCTTCCTCCCAGCTTCACCCAGTCATAGTTTAGACTGATACATAAATCTCTGAGGAATTTGGAGGACTTTTCATAGAATATTGGAAATGACTGGGAGCACCTTGTGGAGCTGAATAATTTGTAAGAGAAATTGTCTGGTGTGATGTGAGAATACCAAATAAAACATCATCTTTCCAGGAGACCTCCTTGTGCTGCATTGGTTAGGTACACTAGTTTTTCATTTAAGTAGTCTTAGATATATACCAACAAAGATTTTGGATGTTGGTTTGAACGTTAATTAACAGTTATTTGACACATCCAGGAATTAGTTTTCATCTTTGTCCTAATCCTCTTCCACCTTAGACTTGTGAAATCTTTTCTGTTACCCTGCCTCTGCTTTGTTGGAGGGGGCACTGGCAGAAGGATATTACTCCTGCTAAGTCCACTGGTTTTTCCCATTTATTCTCAGTAATGATTTCTAGGTGGTATTTAGTATGCTGCTTCTCAATTTTCTAGTTGAGCAACAGGTGTTCCTATGTATTATTGTGGAAAAACTACATGCCACTTAAACTTTATTCATAAGAGTAGCTTGAGATTTATTAGTTTTCATCTTTATCCTAATCCTCTTCCACCTTAGACTTGTGAAATCTTTTCCCAAGGAGTTTCCTTATCTATTTGGAGTATGTACAAGTGTATTTCCCCCCCAGAATAGAGTCTGATTTATTATTTTTTAATAGTCAGCATGCATATTCCTCTTGCTCTTCCTTTAAAACTGTGTCAGTTTGAAATAGCTACAGTAGAGGTAAGGCAAAAAGTCAAAAGTAAAAGATGAGGAGGTTCATTCCTATTTCTTCACTAATATCAGCTTGTAGCTGATACCAGTTACACTTGTAATTCCTGCTGACTTTCCCAACCTGTCATAAAATAGATGGAAGTTGCAAGGAATAAGTACAACTCCGATTTATTCTGACAGTATGTCTATTCTTTAGAGCTGAGACATGATCTAGTGCTATAAAATATACCAACGAGTGGCAAGAAAATCTGGGAACATTTGCAAAGAATGAGTATTCTGTGATATTAAGAAGCAGAGTTCAGTCTGGGGCTAAATTCCCTAGACATCCACAGATCTGTGATTAAAGTCCTCTCTTAAGGTGATAGAGCCATGGATGCCAAACTGTTTCCTAACCAGGATTCTAATTGTTGCATTAGCACAGAAAAAGCAGGTGGCTTCTCACAGAATCACGGAATAATTGAGACTGGAAAAGACCTCCAAGATCATCAAGTCCAGCCTATGACCACAACCTAGACCAGGGCACTAAGTGCCATGTCCAGTCTTTTCTTAAATATCTCCAGGGATGGGGACTCCACCACTGCCCTTGGACAGTGCATTCCAGTTCCCAATCACCCTTTCTGGATGAAGTGTCCCACATAACCCTCCTCTGGCACAGCTTCAGGCTCTGCCCTCTTCTCCTATCACTATTTGCCTGGGAGAGGAGCCAGTCCCCCACCTGTCTACAACCTCCCTTCAGATAGTTATAGAGAAGGAGAAGGTCCCCCCNGCCATTGGCTTTTCATGCCACTTGGGCACACTGCTAACTTGTGTTCAACTGGTTGTCAACAAGTACTGCCAGGTCCCTCTCCACCAGGCTGCTCTCCAGCCACTTATCCCTCAGTCTGTAGCTCTGCTGGGGGTCACTGGAGCCAGTTAAAGCTCATCCTGTTGGCCTATGCCCATTTCCTCACTTTCTACACACACTTTAAAGATACCGAGTTCTCTCTGGAAAGCTGCCTTGGGTTAAAGATCTCTAGTTAGAGGTCATTCAAACATAGGAAAGCAGACCACTCGCAAGGAGGTGCCTATACATCAGAGAGGCTTGATCTCCTTTATTTTTGATTTCTCATTCTGCTTAGCACTCCTTATGGACCTCCAGGCAGCTCCATGACTGGTGAGTGGGAGGCACTGAAGTTTATGTTTTAGTCACGGAAACACCCACACTGTTGCCATAACCAAGCAGTCTAATTCTTATCCTTACATATGTTAAGGAAGTGAGGTGGACCAAAGGAAATAAGTTCTTAATAAAACAGAAGCAGGAGTATAGCTGCCCAGTCTCTCAGCAACAGGCAGAGTGAAGTATATTGGAACCCATTTTGATGTGGAAGGTGTTCTGTTGTGAATCAGCATGCTTCTCTTCTCAGGGACAATAAATTATATTTTCTATTGTCCTAAACCACATGTATGTCAATCTCATTGTGTAACTGAATGTATGAATATATCACACTCATGGTACCTCTCAAAGGAAATACATGATTACCGGGCAGCATCTCTGTACAGGCAAACCAACATTAACTCTGAAAGTTATGCTACTTTGATATACAATAGTTTCCTTGATTAAATTGACCTGAAACTGTAACTTTTACATTCTTTTTAAACTTCCTATATGCATTTGAGTGTTTTCATCATTCGTATGAGATACCTGACTTGTAAGGTTCTTTTATCCCATTACACTTTTCCGTTCTTTTAATTTGCCTGTTTTACTCCCCTTGCTGATGCACTCATACTGAGGAAAGAATAGACACCTTAATCCCGCTTGGCAAGATTTCTCTTTTAAGCTTTAGTCCTAACCAAGCATGTGTAGTGTTTGTTGACCTTTTGCACCAGACCAATCAGTCCATTGTGCTCTAAAGTAAGACTTCCTTTTCTTGGCAGGCAGCAAAGCAGAGTTTGATGATGGGGTCTTTTGAAGTATAGCATCTGAAGCCCAAAGTAGAAAAGCTGCTGGAGCAGCCATGTCAGTAGCTAAGGTTACAACATATTCTTAAATTGTAATGTGATTTCAAATACTCTCAAGAATTCTGAATGTTAAAAAATTATGTTCTAGAGAAGCATTAATGAATACATCCAAATGTAGTTGTGTGTTTGCATTAGACCTGTTTCTCTCAGCATTGAATTCAGCAGTAAAATGTCAATAACTTCAATTAGAACAAGGTAAGGCTCAATGCCATCCTTGAGTCAATAGGCAAAGAACAAACATTTTTTCAAAACTGAATTAAGTTATTGAATAATCTTAGTAGAAGGAGATCTGAGGTGCTTAAATGCTGTTAATGTTAATGCTGTCCATTAATAGAACAAGGATCTCAGTAGTGTAGGAGACAAAAAAGAAACAACTCTGTCAGATCCTTTTCAAATTCACTAATGTAGGTGCCCGTCTGCCTGTAGTTGGGGAGGAGGGAATGAAATGATAGCTCCAGTTTCATTATGATATATTCTTTCAGTTGTAGAAATGGTTCCAAATAGTCATCACCTTTACAAATGAAATGACCAGAGAGGAAAGACAAATACTAATTTATATCAGCTCATTTACTGAAAACATCTTATAGTTGTCAAGGTTTGTTCAGGTACCTTAAGTAATGTCAGTAGTTATGATCACTCATTAAAAGAAATTTAGAAAAAGTGAATGGCTTACTGCCATGTTTAACGACACAAAAAAACTATTAGCTGCAGACATGTTCAACAAAACTGAAATTGCAAAGCTCAAACAAAAAGTTGCATACCAAATTTGATATAAAATTAATTGGCATATGAAAATACTGCAATATCTAATTTAAGATCAGTGAGCTAGTTTAAATGGATGCCTTGCATTGTAAGAACAAGAAGAAATCAGTAGTGGCTTTTGCTACACTCTAATTTACAGCACCTAAGTGTGGAACAGGAACCTGTGGCTGTGTTGTGGGATGGTTTTGTAACCACAATCTTTTATTTTGTCATTTTTCCGTTTTGTCTTCTCCTTTTACCCTATCTTGAGCCTATCTGCCTTTGCTGATGAGCTTACAGTCTAAAAGCCGACTGCTTCAAACAAGCATTATGGACATTTCTTGCTCTGATCACATGGCTTCTCTAGACCTAAAGGGGAAGCCTACAAGTGGCTCCACTTATTCTGCATAAAGGAGAACTCTGTTATGTCAAACTCCATTGACATAAGAGGAAAAGTTTAAAAGAAGTCAAGACACTGTGGAGCCCATGTTCTCACACCTATGACAAGGACATTGGTTGTGTGGTAAGAGCCTCATGATCTCTTCTTGCTTTGTTAGGAGCTGAATACACTGTTCTAATTACAAAACAGACTTTTGCTGAAGTCATGGATGAGAAAAATGATACCAAATTGTGTGATTTAAAAAATAGTATGTTAGGGTCTTCAGTAAATTTTATACCCCATACATTAAGGTAGTAATCTCATTCAGCTACAAATATATTTTTCATATAATATAGTTGATGAGTTTACATTTACCTTTGTAAATACACAGGATCTAGCACAGTATGCAAGACCTGGTGCCACTGCAAAGACAATTTTTCTGCTTAGGCCAAGATTATATCAAAGGATGCCCTTCACCGGGCTTGTAATGAATTGCTTGCATCATACAACACGATGCAGAATGAAAGGACTTAACCTTTGTGACATAAATAGCAGAATGTGTCTCTATGTTTCACATAAAAACTCTCAGGTTCTGGAGATCTGCCACAAATAAGATGTGTTTTTCCACCACCTTACACGAAAATTTTAAAATTAAACATTAGACCACAATGCATGTGAAGTTGCTCAGCTGTGTTCAGCTCTGGGATAATATATAGAGATTACTTTAACCCCTTATTTCAGTGAGAAATCATGAAAAATCTGCCATGTTATACCAGAGGAAAGGCATACTCTCATTTCTGATAGACTGAAGAGAAGGAAAAGGAAGTGGAGTTAAACACAGTCTTTCCATGAATTCATATAAAAGGCAGTTTTCTGGTGGTCTGTAAATTTGTATTTTCCTACAGACCTTTAAAGTTTATGACTACAATGATATTATATTCATACAAAACATGTTTTGTAATAATAATGAGATCCTCAGCTCAATTTCCTCCCTGTTATTGGGTACCACTTCCAGCACTATGCAAGCACAGTTGGCTACCCAGGGACCCTGATGCCAAGCTGTGGAGGATATTCTTGTAGCGGTAACAAATAGCGTGCTGGTGGGCTGTGCAGAGTGTTGTTCTGGCAGCAGTTAAGTTGTCTATGTGTCTGTCACTTGGTTAGGCTACAGAAAGTCTAGGTGGTTTGATTTTTTTTTTCTGCCTTTAGAGAACTTTGTTTTAAACTTGCATGTGTTTCTGGTGAATTAGTTCATCTGACAGCAAGGTTCATAGCAGACCCCTCACAAGTGTTACATATGAGTACCTATACGATGAAAGAGAGAAAAAATCTTCACAGTGCCATACTTGTTTTCCATACAAACCTACATGCTGCCATTACAGCCACCCACATATCGTTTGACAACTCACTTACGCATCAAGCATCTTAATGAATCAGGACTAAACAACACAGTGTCCTTCTGTAAAGCCTCAGATTTTAAATGTTATTCTGACATTATGTCTTTCCAGTGAGAGAATTCAAGGGCAGGTTCTGTTTTACTGCTCCTATTTTTCATATTGATGGCATTCTATATTATTGATTTGATTTAATTTAAAAATTATAGTTAGTAAAGTCTATTGATTACAAAAACTCAACAACTCCTAGGAGATAAATTAGCTTGCAGATACACACAAGCAGTCCCTTCAGTGTCTTTTTACCTCCTAAGAAAGTATATAATTTAAAGCTTCTAGATAATTTATGGGTAAAATACAAACCAGCTGACACTGCTGGCTAAAAAGTAAATACTCCTCCTATTTTACTTCTGAGTTTATAATTAAGGGTAAATGTGAAATTTAAATAAAAATAAAAATAACAAATAGATGAGTTATTGTATTTAAAAACAGGAAACAAAGACATCAATATTTGTATAAAGATGCAGGAATAATTTGAAATTATTTGGAACGATAACAGATCTACTACATAAGAGCTCTGCTGAATGATGTAAGTCTAGACTGAGTCAAAGGAAGTAAACGCTATTTTCATGAAAGTCAATATACAATGGCAGTCTTTTCAAAAGGCCTAACAGGCTTTTAATCTCATAAAGGAAAAAAAGTTTATTTTTCTTCTTTCTATGTATATAGATGTATTTGCTGATTTTATTAACCGTATTGGCAGCTAGGTTAAATGGGCTTTGAAACAGCCTGACATTCTTTAGTACATGAAGTCACTGTACTGGTTTTATATTCACAAAAATGCTTCTAATATGCATCTGTATATATAAAATTCCCTAAATCACAAGAAAAAAATCCTATTGCTGATAAGTAGAAAAATAGTCACAAAACTCTAAGAATTTGGAAGAGATGTTGAAAGGTATTTTACCATTGTAAATTAAGGTTTCAGAGAGGAAATTTCAACTAAAAGTGATGTTTGAGTTAGTTTGTTTTCATTGTGACTGGTGATAGTACTTAAGTCAGCCTTCTAGACTACATGGGTATTACTAAACTAAACTCATCAAATTTGCAACTATATCTTTGCCAGAAACATTTTTGAAAAGAGCCGACAGCAGAGATTTTCTAGCTTTCATCACTTAGAAGCACAAAGTGAGGCTATTGATCCTAAAATTGCTGGGATTTTCGAAGGAGACTGCTTGTTTGTTCTGTGCTGTTGTCACTGAAGTGGTTAAAGCTTTGTTTGTTTGTTTTGGTTCTGAATGGCTCTTAATGGATTAAGCTTTCCAGCTTTCACCAATGCTGAAACTGTTTATTAAAGTATCGAGACATAAACTAACCGCTGAGAATTTTAACGAACTATACGGGACCATGCAGTCCTAATGACCTATCTGTGTGGATCCTTTTGAAGGCTTTGGAGTGTTTGTTTTTGCAACTCATACCATACCGAGTTATTTTAGTTGTTTTGGGGAAAACAAGACTGTGCAATGTTGGAAAATATAACACCTCACAGATTTCGTGTAGGTGCTCTAAGTGCTTTATCAAATCACATCAAGTGTACAGAATATTGGAATCTAATATTTAGAGTGTTTTATTAGCACCAAATGCCTCATTATTTATAATATTTACTATAAAAGTGACCACAAGAAAGTCTCCATGGTAATGAGCCCAACAGACAAGAACTCTTCTAAAAAGTCATCAATCTAAAAAGCCAGAGCGGACATGGATAGGAATAATTTAGAAACTCATAGATGAAAGTCAAATATATTTAAGGAGTCAACTACATTTGTTTGTACAACCGTATTTAACTAAGTTTAAAACAGAGATGTTTAAAAGCCTATCTCAGAGTAACCCAATAGCCTACTGGATGTAGAGCTGATGTATAATAAAATATCTATAATGACTAATTATGGGAGACCAAGCAGAATCCTTTACTTCCCAAATTTTAACAGGTCCACATTTTGGTTGTGGTACTAAGTATGATTCTCATTTCAATGCCAGGAACAGGTTACCTTGCTGCAAGACCAGATGTTTATTCAAACAGTTGAGGAAGGGTTTTAACTTCAAAGTTCTGAATAAAAATTAAAGTAATATTAAAATCCAATTAGTGAGCTTCTTCAAGTGGAGATACTTACCCTCACAAGCTGCTAGGACATCAGCATTCTATTCAAAAACTGACATTAGGCTTTTTTGTTGTAGGCTTTTCGTGAGGCCCACGTTAAGCACAGCCTAAAAAGTAGCAAAAAATAGACTTACGTAATGGGAAATCCGAAGTTCAACATCTATTGTTCTTTTAAAGATTTGCATTGCTCTCTATTTTTAGCTAGAAGTAAACTTTTACCAGGTAACATTCAAACACACAGTACCTGTCTCAGATAATATCAGTGTAGAAAAGATTAACAAGGTAAGGTTTCTTCTGACCTCTTTAGTCAGTCCTTATCAACTAGTGTTCTAAACCAGAAGTAGGATGTAATATATACCAATATTTTATATATATGTATGTCTCACTAAAGCTTTGGAATTTTGTAGAAACCCTTAAAAGTCTCACATATTCATTGCAGAAAAAAAAATCATTGTAATCTCTCAGATCTTGTTACTAAGAGATGCTCTTTGAACAAGCACAATTGATGTTGCACAATATTTTTCTAACTCATAGAGGTAGCAGCGCAGGAAGGAAAAATATTTACTCATTAACATTTTCACATTATAGAAAGCCTTATCCAAGCTTTTGATGATGGCTTTTGAAACATTAAAGGCAGTTTTCTTCATTTAGATATTTTTGGTTTGGGTTAAATAAGAAATACGAGCAACACCAGGATTTGCCACTGTTTCTCCGTCTAGCTGCTATGAAAAAGATATTTATTGCAGATATCCCTTTCTAAGAGATGATCTTATAACTTACTTTCCTTCACAGCATTCTAAACTATTGTCTGAGAATGCAAATCTACGTAGCCAAATTCACTTTAATTCATTAGTCTGTGACAAAGTATGGAAAATCTATGGACAATCCTGTGTTAGCACTCCCAGTGACAGTGAGAATGTTTCAAGCAACTACGTATGTTTAAATACCTTTCTCTTTTTTTTGTCACAATTAGTAGTTTCAGATTTTATCTCACATTCATAGCACTTTGAGAGACATGTTTATCAAAGAGAAATCATAGACTGGTAAAGAGAGTAGAATGAAGGCACACAGAAGAGAGTGGAAGTAGGATCTCTAGTTCAGGCAAAGTGTTATGAGCATTCATTTATCTTTCTCCTGTTTCACACAGTAACAGAATAGTGTAGGTTGGAACAGACCTCTGGAGGTTCCAACCCCCCTGCATAGACAAGGTCACCATTATAGATGTCCCCATTTAATTTTTGCCTCTTCCTTGAAACCCTTTGCATGGTTTTTGACAGAAACAGCCCATTGCCCAGAAGCATGTCCTGATGGCTTGTGAATATCTACAAGGATGGAAACCCCACAACCTTTCTGAATAACTTTCACATGAATATTTTAAGTTCTTAAAAACACATTAATGTTTCACTTTATATTCATATTATAGAGGATGTGCTAGTAATTTACACAATAGTTTGCTTGTTACCATAATTCAATGAGCCTTCAAACACCATCATCCTTTTGGCTGAGGTTATAGACTACTATAAATGGATTATGACTTTATTGGGAGAGATTTCAATAAATGATTAAAAAGCTTCTAAAGATATTGGTTCAGATTCTTGACTGATTCTTGTAGAATGGGACACTCTTTCATAATCAGCTGAGAAAAGCAGCACCTGATCCCCAGACTCAGCAGAAGATCCATGTCATTCCTTGGTACAATCAATGCTTATAAACTGTTGGGCATTCTGGGAAATGCCACCAGCATCAGCTGGTATTTTGCCATAGGAGCATAGATGGAGGAAATGTGGATGCAAACCAAATTAAGTTGCATTTACCTTTCAAGCTGCACTTACACGTCAAGTAAAAATTAGAGTTAAAGAGCATTATAATGGTACTTAAAATACTACTAATCATAATCACACAATTTCACAACCGTGTTGTAGGGAAGATACCTACTTCTGAAGCATTTATGTGATATAAAATTGTCCAGGATGTAGGAATGCACTCAGTTTTTCACCGTAGTTAGTCTAACTCCTGCTCCTTTTCCTGTACAAGGCAGACATATCACAGAGTGAGGAAAATTGAAGTGCTGTGCAGGTGCTATTCTTTACACATGCATCCAGTCAATCTGTTTGTATAAAGTCTGTGTAAGATTAATTGTGCTTGTTTTCAAATTTGTATACTGGTACATGCTATGCTCAAAATTATTGATGAAGAGCTTGAGAATGAGAACTTCCACTGCAGCTGTAAGACCATCATGACATATTCAGAATCCTGATATCCACCTCCTGAGCTTTTCCACCGACTTGGTGCAAGTGACAATGAAAGCAGATGTGCAGCAGTTCTTCAGTCCCTGTTGCTTACAGCTCAAAATATCACATTAAACCAGCCTCAATCCTGTGCTTTTCTCATCTGCATTATAGATTTATCTGCAGCTCTCTGGCATGATCTACCTTTGTTCATTACTTCCAGTGCAAACCAAGTTTTACTTAATGAAAATGTAATGTATTAAGTACATAAGAGGAAATGTGATGGTTGAGGTGAGAAGGGCTTTTGCTTGATTATGAATAGTCCTGGTTTTCTGTTCAGTATTCAAACTGGAGGATGTTGCAACCTCAGACGTTGTTATTGGAAGCTAAATGCTACTTCCCTGTCTGCACAATCTAACAGGACTTTTTTTCTGTTAATTTAAAAAAGACAGGAAAAAACCTGTCTTGAAACAGAGTTCCCAGAGTGGTGTATGAAGTGAGTAGGATTTCAGTTCAGTAGGTAAGCAAAGAATCTTTTCTTCAAGGCTGTGTAATGTATTAATGATATCCAGTCAGATATTTGATTGAGTTGTTTCCACTCTCAGAGAGCTGTCAATTTTCATGTTAGCTATATTCATGTTACCCATTACAACATCTGCCATACTCACTGGAAAAAAATCCCTTTAGCACTGCCAGGCTTCTTTGTTTTGTTTAATTTTCCTGCCTAACCCACTGCAATCGATCAGGTAGCAGTTTATGAGCTTATGAGTGTAAAAGTAGTTACAACCTCTACTTAGTTTACTTGGATAGGATATATTACGCTAGCAAATAAGATGCATAATGGTCTTGATTATACTTTATTTAATTTTCTCAGATAAATTTCCTGTGTTTTTCTTAGAGACATCAGATATTCCTAAGATTAAGTGGTGTATTAGACAGAACAATTTCTATTTTATTTTGCTGATTGAATGAGTTTCATGCATTCATGAAGACTTGGTTAGGACATGCAGAGGAGAAGGGCAGCCACAATGCAAGTTAGAGAACACAATTTCATCAGCACATATGCAGGAAGCCAACTAATTCTTATTTCCCAATCACTTTCACTAAACCCTTCACGTTTTGGCAAATACCGTAAGTTATCATAAGCAGGAATCAGTTCTTTTCTGTTCATCATACAGTTTTAACTCAGCACCTTCCTCATGTGGAAGGGAATATGTTTGAAGATGAGTAAATCTACATTTTTATAGTTCCAGCCGCTGACATCAATAGGGAGACAAGACCTTTAGTTACCATTCCAACAGTGGAGGGAGCAGGGCTTTCCCCTTATCCAGCTTCAAGATGTTGGCAGATCACTCGTCTGGTTCCACTTGGGGTTACTGGAGAGTGACGGAATCCTTCAGACAGTAGATGCAGAAGTTAGATTCCTGCTTGGAATCTTTGCTAAAGGAGCCAATTCAATTCTTTCTCTCTCTTTATTTCTACACAAGGTGTTTAGGAAAAGATCAGAAAAGTAAATATAATTCTCTAAATGATAGTGTAGTGGGTGGGATGAGCCTTCTAGATGAGCTTAATCTGTCGTCTCCTAGAACTGATTAAATGATTTTTAGTTAATAATAATTAAATAGTATAATTAATTAAATAATTGCATTACATAATTTAGTTAATAATAGTTAAATTGTTACTGATTTTCCCCATTAGCAACCCCTATGCCTTACATATAAAAGACTGTGAAGAAACTAGGAATCCTTATTCAACTGTCAGGCTCATCAGAAGTACTGTGCAACTCCTAAAGAAACCCCATAGCTGAGTCAAACCTGCAGTCAACATAGAGATGCAAGACTGGTACAGTTTCAAAAGACTCTCAGAAGGCAAATAAGAGTGAAATTACTTCTGGAAGCAAGTGGAAATGGAATATAGGAGAATTCTGGTTATAAGTAAAGGAATAGCGCATCCACAAGACAGGACTTTATTTCTTCATTGTCCCTCTTCTGATCACAGTACACACAATGTTTTCTACTGTGAAGGGATGGGACAACTGTGTTGATTATTCAACTACCAGGACACATGATATGCACACATGACAGAAAGCACCTACAGACCAGCATTAGGGGCTAAAACACATGACTGCATTTTAAAGTGCAATTGCACACGTTTTGTCTGTGCCATCAAGTAGTGTGACTCTCCACATATGGGAAGGAAGAAATTAATTAAATGGCAAAGCATAGGAAATGAGGATGTTTCACCTTAGAGAAAAAGATTGAAAAGCAATCAATGAATGCACTTCATGTTGAGATCCTTTTGTCCTGGTACTGAAGACACAAGCCATGAATTTCAGTTTACTAGTTCAGATTTTCAGTGGAGTAAGTGCAGAAATGCATGTGAGGATTTTGTCTGTAGAGCCATCTGATTCTGGCAGCACATATACCTGTTGCTTATGTCTTTGTTGGTTTTCTCAAGAAACTAATAAAACGTAACCTATCAAAGGTATATTTTAATGAACAGGACACAATTAGTGTAATCTATGTTTGGAAAAATCTCTCTGGTGCACTTATGTTTTTTTAATCCACTATCCCAAACAAACAAGAGTAAGTTTAATTACCTAAACAAGAGTAAGTTTAATTGTATCACTGCATAAGCTCAACATTAACTGGATAACTGTATTTCAGTGTATATATTTAATCCTTTCAAATGGCTATTCCTCTGTGACTTTGGCCCTTGCTGGCTTTGGTCTGAGGTTAAAGAGTACATGTAGGCTCACAGTTGCCTTTTAATTTTGTGGCCTTGAGCCTTTGACCCAATGTGGCGTTTGGTGTTTGCTAGATTGAGGTTAAATGGGCCAAGCACTTGCACATAACACCCAGACCTTGACCTCAAATATGTAAAATGAATTGGCTACATGCTAACACATTGTTCTGACCAGAGAGTATCTCCTGAGCAGAATAAGCAGTAAAAAAGTAAAACACATTTTATAAGCACTCACGTGTGCCTGACAGCTTCCTT